>BSBM01000061.1:12532500-12725000 GCA_027924585.1 Larix kaempferi
AAATTGAGATTTTCTATTTATTTCCTAATTTTCTTGTGTCATCACTCAAGTCAAAAAACATACTATTAGTGTTTAATCCGTAAATTTTTCATTTCACAACCATTTAAAAAAAAAATTGTATGTTACACTAGTAGACACCGACCTCTACATGCTATAAAAAATCCAAGTCGAAATAACGGCATTAAGAACTTCAAATGCTGCACCCACATTTGACATACCATTTTTCTAGGTTTGCTCACTTAGATAATTAAAAAAAATTAAAATTAAACATTTAATTTTGGAAAAATAGTGTTGCACTAGTGCTACGGGTTCTATACATGTATACCAATTTTTGTAGCCCGCAACCATCATTTAGGCACTGAAAGGCGGCACCCACAACAACATATACCTTATCATTTGCCAAATAAATAAAAAGTGAATGTTAGAATAAATGAAATTTGGCATAGTTATGTAAATTTTCAATACTTAAAACTTATATATTCAGAAATGTGACTCAATTTCCTACGTTTTATATCTTTTACTCGATGCAAGATGACTTGCGTAAGTATCTAAAAAAAACAAGTTGATCTATTCTTGATTTTTCAGTTTTCTATTGGATCTAATGTGCCAAAAGTGACCCTCATTAGCTTGCACATGCCCTTAAATGTTTTTTCTAAAGATAAAAGTCCAGGTCTAGATGGGCGAACTATTGAGTTTTTCATCCATTTTTTTTGAGCTGATTGGTTTAGATAAATTAAAGGTTTTGGAAGAATCTAGGAGGAAGGGGTTTATTCCAATCAATATGAATGCTACTTATATTGCTCTGATCCATAAAAGGGACAAGTTGAATACTTTTAATGATTACTGACCTATCTCACTGTCACGTCCCCTCCCATATATTAATGCAAGTAAGGGAACATGGCACTAAAGTCTGGGCTTTTATAACACTTATCCCATTTCAACATTCATGATTCATATAAATATAAACAATTGCATTACAAATAAAATGCATATGTGTGCAGATTCAAATCAAGCAACATACACAGCGGAATAAGACATCATCCACACACCTTTTTCACTTGCATTCAACCATGTCCGTACCCAAGGTTTGGTTATAATCTCGGCACGACACTCAAGGGGTTTGGGGGCGTAGCCCCCGAGAAAAATTTTTGGGGCTGTTTTCACCACCAATTTTCGGACCCATGGTTTTGGGTAAGCCATGGTATTTTCCCATTGTATCTCCCTTATAAAAGAAAGACCTTGTAACACGACTAGGGAAGATGTATTAGGTTTTATGCATTGTAAAGATATCTGATATCAAGAAGAGAGACTGTGAGACAATGAAGAGGAAGTGCAATGGTTGTGCTGTAGGTTGTATCCCTTCACTTTGCTAGATGGAATAATTATAAGGACTGGCAACTTCAGTGTGGACATAGCCCATCTTGGGGTGAACCATGATATATCTGTGTCTGTCTTGTAATGTGTGTGTGATTATATTTTCATTTTTCGTTTATTGTTATTGCTCCGCGATCCTGTTTTTCTAACAATTGGTATCAGAGCCAAAGGTCTACTTAGCAAATAAACCCACAGGAAGCTAGGGTTTCTGGTTCGAATGGGAGCAATGGCAGAAGAAGGAAAATTTAAGGTCAAGAAGTTTAATGGCCAAAACTTCTAGTTATGGAAGATGCAAATGGAGAACTATCTATACCAGAAGGATCTATTCCTGCCATTGGGAGGAAGAGCAAAGAGGCCTGCAGCCATGAAGGAAGAAGAATGGGAGGTTCTTGACAGAAAGGCTCTGGGAACAATACGGTTGAGCCTGGCTTCGTCGGTGGATTTCAATATCTCAAAAGAAACGACAACGGAGGGTTTGATGAGCGCATTGGGTATGTTGTATGAAAAACCCTCAGCCTCCAAAAAGGTATTTCTAATGAAGCGTTTATTTAATATGAAGATGTCTGAAGGTGGATCTGTTACTGATCATTTAAATGAGTTTAATACGGTTACAAATCAACTAAGTTCTGTAAGTGTTAACTTTGATGATGAGGTTAGGGCTATTCTAATCTTGTTTTCATTGCTAGAAAGATAGAATAGCTTGGTCATGGTTGTAAGTAACTTTGTCTGTCGTTCAAACACCTTGAAATTTGATGATGTTATTGGTGTTATTCTTAGCGAGGAAATGCAAAGAAAAAGCACAGGTGAGACATCAGGTAATGGGTTGACCATGGAGAGCAGGGGAAGACAAAAGGAGAGAGGAAAGAGCCAAAGTAATCGCAGCAACTCTAAAACGGACATATCCAAGTCCAGACTGGGAGAAATAGAGTGCTGGAACTGAAAGGACATCTAAAGAAAGACTACAGATCTCTAAAAAAGAAAGGAGATGCACAGAAGGAAACTACCTAGGAAGCAAATGTAGCAGGTGATGTGTTACAAGATTCTTTGATTCTTGCATTAGATAATACTAGTGATTATTGGGTAGTAGATTCAAGGGCTTCATGTCATGCTACATCCCATAGGAAATATTTTAATGATTATATTCCAGGATATTTTGAACATGTTTTACTGGGTGATGATGAGCCATGTAAAATTGTTGGAATGGGTAAGGTATGGATAAAAGTTAAAAATGGAACTAACTGGCTGTTAAAAGATGTTAGGCATATTCCTTCTATGGAAAGAAATATGATCTCAATAGGAATGTTGGGAGATGGCGGCTATCTATCTACATTTGGAGAAAAGTGGTGGAAGATCACTAAAGGATCAATGGTGATAGAAAAAGGAGACAGGGTAGGTACGTTGTATTTATGTCCTCATAATATTGACCATTCTATCTCTTTAGCTTCCACAAGAACAGATACAGCATTGTGGCATCATAGGCTTGGCCACATGAGTGAGAAAGGGATGCAGATTCTCCACTCAAGGAAGTTGCTGCCAGATTTGAAGCAAGTTTGGAATTCTGTGAGAACTGTGTTTATGGAAAATAGAAGAGAGTCATATTTCTCAGGGTTGGGAAAGAGAAGAAGAATGAAAAGTTAGAGCTAGTGCATACAAATGTATGGGGATCGGCTCAGGTACAATCTCTTGGTGGCTCTCATTATTATGTTACATTTATTGATGATGCAACCAGGAAAACTTGGGTTTATTGCATTAGACAGAAATATGATGTGTTAGCTACTTTTAAGAAGTGGAAAGCTTTGGTTGAGAATGAGACAGGAAAAAGGTTGAAGTGTCTCAGATCTGATAATGGAGGTGAGTATTGCGGCAAGGATTTTGATAATTACTGTTCATACCATGGTATTCGTAGAGAGAAGACAGTCCTAGGAACACCACAAGAAAATGGTGTGTCTGAAAGGATGAATAGAACGATTATGGAGCATGCAAGGTGTATGAGATTACATGCAAGGTTGCCTTTACAGTTTTGGGCAGATGTTGTAAATACTGCAATTTATTTAGTAAACAGAGGACCTTCAAGTGCTTTGGATGGTGGTGTTCCAGAGGAGGCATGGACAGATAAAAAGATAAACTAATTTCTGAGAACGTTTGGTTGTGAAGCATTTGTCCATATTTATAAAGAAAATAGAACAAAGCTTGAAGCTAAATCCAAGAAATGTACCTTTATTGGATATGGGGTTGATGAATTTGGTTATCGATTATGGGATTCTGAAAATAATAAAATCATCAGGAGTAGAGATGTGATATTCAATGAAAAGGTCATGTATAAAGATCAGTTGCAGGAAAAGAAACAGGAAAAGGAAAACATAGAATACATAGTGCTTGATGAAATTCAAGAAAATGAAGTTCCAAAGGTGCCAGAAAATCAAGAACAACAGCAAGTACCTAAAACTCCTGCAACTGCAAGAAGATCTACTAGGTTAAGTAGACTCCCTGAACGATACTCTCCTTCAATGCATTATTTATTTATGACTGATGTTGGTGAACCAGAGTGTTATGAAGAAGCAATGCAGGTGGAAACTAGAAAGAAGTGGGAGCAAGGCATGAATGAGGAGATGGACTCATTGGTAGGAAACCAGACTTGGGATTTGGTTCATTTGCCTGCTGGTAAAAGAGCATTGCAGAACAAATGGATTTACAGGTTCAAGGAAGAAGAAGGAGGTAAGAAGTGGTACAAGGCGAGACTTGTTGTAAAGGGGTTTGCACAGAAGAAAGCTATATATTTTGATGAAATATTTTCTACTGTTGTTAAGATGACTTCAATTAAGACTATCTTAAGTCTAGTGGCGGTAGAAAATTTGCATCTTGAACAGTTAGATGTAAAAACAACCTTTCTCCATGGGTATTTGGAGGAAGAGATATATATGCATCAGCCACAACGGTATGAGGTCAAAGGTAAGGAGAACTTGGTATGCAGGTTGAAAAAGAGTTTGTATGGCTTCAAGCAACCTCCAAAGCAGTGGTATTTAAAATTTGACAGGTTTATGACAGAACAAGGTTATAGTAGATGTAATTCTGACCATTGTATTTATTTCAAGAAGCTAAACAATGAAAGATATATTATCTTGTTATTGTATGTGGATGACATGCTTGTTGCAGGGTCTAACATGTAGGATATAAATGTACTCGAAAGGTAGCTAGCTAATTCATTTGCGATGAAAGATTTGGGTGATGCAAAGCAAATCCTTGGTATGAGAATAACGAGAGACAAGAAAAATTGCAAATTGACATTGTCTCAAGGTGAGTACATACAAAAGGTGTTGGAGAGGTTCAAAATGCAGAATACAAAACCAGTTAGTACACCTTTGGCCAGTCATTTCAGTTTAAGTAAGGAAATGTGTCCCAAGACATAGGAAGAGACAGATTACATGTACAAGATTCCCTATCAATCAGCAGTTGGTAGTTTGATGTATGCCATGGTGTGCACAAGACCAGATATTGCACAAACAGTGGGAGTTGTGAGCATATATATGAACAATCTGTTGATGTATATGTAACTTCAGAATGTATTTCATATATGTATATTGTACTCCTATAGAGATGGTATTATTCCTCTATACGGAAGTGTTTGTATTCTTATAGAGATGTTATTATTCCTCTATACGGAAGTGTCGTCATTTATATTGTAAGTGTCGTAACTTATACTTGATGGGTTATTAGACCACCTTGTTGGGGTCGGCCCTATATATGTCATGTGGGTCGAAGGGTTATTAGACCACCCTATTGGAGGTCGGCCATGTGGGTCAAAGGGTTATTAGACCACCCTATTGGATGTTGGCCCAATCAGCATTATGTTATGTTGTTAAGTTAAGGCCGACCTAGTAAAGGTTATTAGGCAAGTCAAGTCAAGTATAAATAGAGTGCAGGAGGCACTCTAAGGCACTCTATTTCATCATTCTATTATCTTTCACACTCTCGAGAGAGTGGCACACTTGTGGAGGAGGAGAAGCTGCTGCTAGGAGATGTCTATCTCTTATGCTTGGGTTGTATCATTGCTCGATCTGTCTCTGAGGAAGTTATTGGGGTTTTTCACCTTTATGGTTTTCCCCAAGTAAACTCTGTGTCTCTTGTGTGCTTGTATTATTGTGTTCATGATTGATATGTTGTAGATATGTTGTACATGTTGTTCTCTCATTTAATATCCTAGATCATATTGATATAAATTCTAAAAAATTAACATGGTATCAGAGCTAGCTTGAAAGAAGGCATGGTATGACATGTATGGCACTTGTTGCAATTGCGAAGCTAGGGCTTGATATAGAAAAAACAAGTCATCATAGAACTTTCGCTATAAATAAATTTTGGCGAGGTTTCAGGGTCTGAAAACCGTACAGGGTGAAGCTAAGATCCCCATCTACCTTGTGTCCAAAGAACAACTTCTAATTCGTTGTACTTTGAGATTTATGATCTGTATAATATTGGGTTTCTGCCTCTTCCAGATCTTAGTCATAAACAGGTGACCTTGGAAAAAAGGTCATAACTTGGGCTACGAAGCTCCAAATAAAATTTTGTAAAAAGTAACAGGTAGTGCATGGACTTTACTTTCTCAGGTAATTTTCTTAGAGGTGAAAACTGAACCAGTTACACATGGCACGCTGTACAACTTCGCTCTCATGTTTTATCCCATAAACAAGTCACGTTGCGACACTTGGCATAACTCTCTCTTAGAAAGGTACACCAAGAAAGACAAATCATGTTCTAGTTCAAGAACATATGATCATGATGACATGAGGACAAAGATTCATTCATTGTCATGAATCACTTAGAATATCTATTTGCGAGGTATGTATAACTTGGTTCTATAATGGTTAACCTATGAGATATGCACATTACTAGCATAAGTCATTGAAGAGAATAAGAACACATCATGTGGGTATGTTAGACATAACTAGTTAACATACCAATCCAGGTATGTTTTTCCTATATCAAGTTAGAATCCTACCTTGTATTAGGATCCCTTATATAAGTATACTTGGTATGATTGGTTATGTTTATTCATAAAGTTAGAAATGTAAATAGTCAAGGGTTTATGCATTTTATGTCTCTTATCTTGTTTGATGATTTAACTAACCAGAAGAGTCCTGTGATCAAATAAGAATATGCATGAATAAAAGAAGAATTCCCTGAAACCTTGAATACTAATGTTTATTATCTGTGTTTGAAATGATCATGACTATACATGTTTAAGATTATTGTGTTTTGATAGTATTAAGATTATACTAATGAATGTGTGATTATATATGAGACCTCGAGGATAACACAATGATGATACTAATAAGCATGCATAGGGATGGATATAAGTTCAATGACAGGTAATCCAGGAAGAAAAGATCAAGAGGGAGCACACTCCAGTTGTTCCTGCAAGGAAGCAAAGATCAAGAGGGAGCACACTCCAGTTGTTCCTACAAGGAAGCAAAGATCAAGAGGGAGCACACTCTAGTTGTTCCTGCAAGGAATCAAAGATCAAGAAGGAGCACACTTCAGTAGTTTCTGCAAGGATGCAAATATTCAGAGGGATTTGACCACTTCTCACAATCCACATCAGAATGGAGTTGTAGAAAAGAAGCAAAGACTGAGAGGGAGTCAACTCAACAAAAAAACAAAGATAAGTATTTGAATTATCATTCCTTGCATATTTTATTGTTTAGATAATACTGTTCAATAATGTATATACTCATGTTCCTAGAATTAGGTTGTGTATTATGCATATTAGAATAGTTGCATTGATGAACAGTATACTACTAATATACATGGGTAAGTGGCCTATGGCACTGTACAACATTCCATTGCTACTTATCTAGAATGAAACCTCTTTGCTAACATGTTGGGAGGTGTGCACACACTTAACAATGTTCTGGTAGAGATTGGAAGGCATCTAGAAAGTTACGAGATATGGATAAATGTTGTATTGCATGACTGTATGACATATTTCTTTATCTGTAAGAATTTGTTTTGAAAACTATGAGATGTTTTCTAATCATGCAATTTAACTTGTTGTATAAGAAATATCGTATACCATCACCTACAAAAGAAGGACTACAACATTTGTTCAGCAACAAAGTTATCTATTGAAATTATTGAAGATATTGAAGTTTCCAAGATCTTGGAAGATTGCCATGATCAAGGAGTACCAAGTCGATCATGAAGATGTTTGGGATGCAGTCCCAAGACAGCCACTTATACTATGAAACGAGAACTATATACTATGAACGAAAACTCTACCAATAAAAACGATGATTTTTGCAAAAAAAACACCAAAAACACCCCCCAAATAGAAAAGTGTTGATACTAGTATACACGTGCTTTTTTTAGGATAATAAATAAAGCCATGGCCTAAACATCCCATATTGTTGTTTATCAAAACTTTAAAATCAACCTTAAATTGGAAAAAAAATAAAAATTCTTGAAGAGATAAATTACAACTTTATGAAAAATTGCATATTAAACAAAAAACAATTTTCTCTAATAATTTCCCCATTATAACCATATAAAAACAAAGAAATTATGATGCGATTCATAATGAGATAATATATTAGACCATACAAGAACAAATGGTTCATATAAATATTCAAAAACTCCTCTAGAGTTTCAATTACAAAAATCATACTAGTTAAAAGCATCTAAACTGCTTCTTCAAATTTTTCGATGGATTCTGACACCCCATCATCAAAAAATCCTCTAGCATTTCAATTACAAAAATCATACTAATAAAAAGCATTTACACTGCTTCTTCAAATTCATCCATGGATTCTGACACCCGATCAAAATCTACATTTTCTGCAGATGAAGGACTTGATGAAGATGTAGATGACCCATACTCCTCTCTATTTTCCACGAATATTAGCTTTGTGTTTTAAAAAAGAAATTAAACTAACAAATTTAAACTAATGTTATAATAAAAAATTTAAAAAAAAATTAAAAACAAACTAAACTAAGATAACATTATAATTAAAAATTTAAAAAAATAAGATAGGAGGGATTTTTTTTTATTGTTTTTTGTATAGTTTAAAAACAATAAACAAATATAAAAATCAAATTATACAAAATTTTAAAATAAATTAAAAAACAAAATTTAAACTATACAAAAACAAAAACAAAATTTAAAAAACAAAGTTTAAACTATACAAAAATAAATTAAAAAACAAATTTAAACTATACAAAAATATAAACAAAATTTAAAAAAAATTAAAAAAAAGAATTGAAATCAAAATTTAAACCATACAAAACTTTAAACAAAATTTTAAAAATTTTAAAAATAAAATAAAATAAAAAAACAAATAATGAAATGACGGGCGAGGGAGGTGGGTGGCGGTGGGCGGCGACGAGGTAATGTTGAGGTGGGCGACGGTGAGGGGAGGAGGGGAAAGGGGAGGGCGACAGAGGGAGAAGGGGAGGGCGGCGGAGGGGGAGGTGGTGGATCTGGGCAGGGGAAGGGAGGAGGAGGTGGAAGGGAGGGAACGGAGGGGGGGGGGGGCGAATGGAGGGCACGGAGGGGGAGGAGCTGTGCAGCGGGGGGAGGTGGAAGGGAGGGTGCGGGGCGGGGTGGGGGGGGAAGGGGAAGGGAGGTGGCATAGGGAGGAGGGAGGAGTGAGAAGGGGAGGGGAGCGGAGTGGTCCGTCGCTTGGGCACGAAAGGGTGCCCTCACGGCCCCCGTCGATGCCAGGGAGGGAGGAGTGGGAAGGGGAGGGGAGCGGAGTGGTCAGCTGCTTGGGAACCAAAGGGTGGCCCTCACGGCCCCCGTCGATGCCCGGGGTGGGCGAAGGGAGGAGGAGGTGGTGGAGCTGGGCAGCGGGGGGAGGTGGAAGGGAGGGCGCGGGGCGGGGCGGGGCGGGGTGGGGAGCGGGGGGAAGGGAGGTGGCGCAGCGAGGAGGGAGGAGTGGGAAGGGGAGGGGAGCGGAGTGGTCCGTCACTTGGGCACCAAAGGGTGGCCCTCACGACCCCCATCGATGCTAGGGAGGGAGGAGTGAGAAGGGGAGGGGAGCGGAGTGGTCCGCCGCTTGGGCGCCAAAGGGTGGCCCTCACGGCCCCCATCGATGCCCGGCATCGATGGGGGCCGTGAAGGCCACCCTTTGGCGCCGAAGCGGTGGACCACTCCGCTCCCCTCCCCTTCCCCCTCCTCCCTCCTCCCTGCGCCACCTCCCTTCCCCTGTTTTCCCCGCACCCTCCCTTCCACCTCCCCCTGCTACTTGGGCGCCAAAGAGTGGCACTCAAGGTCCCCGTTAATGCCTGGCATCGAGGGGGCCATGAGGGCTACCCTTTGGCACCCAAGCGGGTGGTGCCCTGACAACTTCCTCCTCCCAGCTTCCTCCACTTCCCCCTCCTCCCTCCTCGCGGCCCCTTCCCCAGGCACTCCGCTCCCCTCCCCTTCCCCCTCCTCCCTCCTCCCCGTGCCACCTCCCTTCTTCCCCCCTCGCCCCGTGCCCTCCCTTCCACCTCCCCCTGCCGCCCAGCTCCACCACTTCCTCCTCCCTCCCCCCCCCCATCCGCGCCCTCCCTTCCCCCGCCTAGCTCCACCACCTTCGCCTCCTCCGTTCCCCCTCCGCCGCCCGTCCCTCGCCACCGCCCACCTCCCCCGTCCCTCGCCCCCCGCCCGCCATTTCAGTGTCTGTCTTTTTTTTTTAAATTTTGTTGGTTTTTTATTTTAATTTTGTTTTGCTTTTAAATTTTTTAAATTTTGTTTAAATTTTTGTATAGTTTAAAATTTGTTTTTAAATTTTTTGTATAGTTTAAATTTCGTTTCTAATTCTTTTTAAAAAAAAATTTAGTATTTGTTTTTATTTTTGTATAGTTTAATTTTTTCTTTTAATTAGTTTGTTTTTAATTGTTTTTAAAAGTTTGTTTTAAATTTTTTTTAATATTTTAAATTTTGATTTTTTTGGTTGTTTTTAAATTTGTTTTTCAATGTTATGTTATATAGTTTGATTTGTTATTTTATATAGTTTTTTTTTTTTTAATTTTTAATTTTTTATAATGTTAGTTTTAGTCTGTTTTTATTTTTGTTTTTAATTTATTTTAACATTTTGTATAGTTTTTTTTTTTTTTTTTTATAATGTTATTTTTATTTTGTTTTTAAGTCTTTTTAAATTTTGTGTAATGTTAGTATATAGTTAATTAGGTTTTTTTTTTTTTAATTTTTAATTATAATGTTAGGTTAGTTTATTGAGTTTTTTTTTTTTTTTTCAATTTTTAATTATAAGAATATTAGTTTAAATCTATTAGTTTTAAGTTTTTTTTTTTTTTTTAAATGTTAGTTTATAATGTTTTTTTTTGACAAGAACATAATGGTATTGTATTTAAAAAAACAGTGGCAAGCCACTGGGTTCGATTACAACTAGAGAATAATTCTGTCACTCAATAAGCCAGAATTCATGATGAACCTACAGTCTTTGCTCTAGCTACTGCTTGTAAGGAACTATTTCAGCGAACCAGTGCGGCTTCGCGTCATTACTTCTTTTCGGGGTTGAACAATTTTTTTCTTTTTTGATACAGTCTACCACTCGTTGCTCTGACTTTGATCAAGATTTACTAGTTGATCTGGTGCTTCTTCGGCTTCGGCAATGTCTGCCCAACTTGAGCCTTGCTGGGAGGGATTTGGCGAGCTAGGCGGAACTGCTTCTGCTGGATCTTTCTCCTTAGCTGGTTCTTTGGGGGCGGTTCCTGCTTCCCCTTCTGCAACTGGTGCTGGGATCATCCCTTCAGCTTGCTTCTTTGGGGTTGCTTCTGTCCACCAAGTGGGCTTTTGGCTTCGAGACTGCCTTCTTTTTCCGAGTTGCTTCTCACAGTTACGGGCGATATGCCCTGTTTCAAAACAAACCCTGCATCTAAAACAGAGGTTCTCATAGTCGATCTTCTGGGATCTAGAGTAGTCCTTGCCAGTTAGGTTGATTTCTGCTGGGAATCCCTTGTTGAAGTCCATCTCTACACAGATCCGAGCAAAAGTTGATTGAGAAGGAGAAGTATCGGGACTTTTGCATAGAAATTTTCCGAGTCCATTTCCAATAGCTTCAAGAGATTGGTCCCCCCAGAAATGCAAGGGAAGGGACGGGAGTCTCACCCAGATCGGAGCAGAAGAAATAGAGGCCTTGGCTGGATCGAAGTCGGGAGTCCAAGGCTGCAAGGACAGTCCTGCTCTGCCCCAAAACCACGGCCCGGAGCTGGAGACCTTGTCTCTATCTTCAGAAGAGTCAAAAACCGCCGCGAAGAAGCCCCTAGCAAAGGGGCAAGCAAAAACCTCACCCTCAAGCAACGGAGACCACTCGGAGGAGATCCAGGAACGCAGGTCTGCAAGGCTCGGCCAGAAGCCGTTGAACCTGCAAACCAATGCAAATTTGCTGAACTGGGAGGCAAGCGTCCGGGCTTCCTCAGGCATGCAAATAGTGATAGCAGGTCCTTCAGGGATCGAAGAGGGCCGAGCAGATAGATCTCCCCGTCGAGAGGTCACGTCCTTGAAGGAAGGGCCGCCAGGGATGATGCTCGAGTCTGCAAGAGGAAGCCTGGATTTCAGCGAAGGGACGGAGGTCTTTCCTGCTGCGGAGGCGCCTGGGAGAGGTCCAGCCGTGGCAGCCAACTCAGGAAACTCACGCGCAGAGAAGGGAGAGCTCCCAAGAGGAACGGAGCCGCGGACAGGCGCAGAAGCTGCAGGGGCGGCCGCCATGGCATACTTGGCGCAGGAAGAAGCCAGACCTGGAGTAAAACAGGAGGGGCGATGAGAAGGAGGCCAGAAGGCCAGCGGGGAGAGGCGGCAGTAGCAGGCCGAGGCCCTGCGATCGGCTTCGAAACCCTAGCGCAGATCCGAAAGTTTTTTAAGAAAAAAAGTTAGTTTATAATGTTGTTAGGTTAGTTTAAGGTGTTTTTAATTTTTTTTTGAATTTTTTATTATAATGTTGTTAGGGGTTAGTTAGATTTGTTTTTAATTTTGTAAGGGTAGTGGTAGGTTTAAGTTTTTTTTTTAAATAAATGATTATATATTTTAGGGGGTTAGGGGTAAGTCTACATTTTTAAAATAATTTTCAAAACGTAAAAAGCTCTGATTATGAATGTAAGAGCACTTTGGGGATCTTTTAGACATAGAAAACCCAATGGAAGAGGAAATTGATGTCCCTGAGGAAAGCCAAGTTGCAGGAAATTCTAATGTAGATGATGAATTTGGCATGCATGATATTGTTAATTAGTTTCATGTTTTGAAGAAAATGTTAAGTTTGACAATATTTTGATAAGATATATTAGTAATGTTTTGACTTTCAGACTTAATTTTAGAAACAAAATTTCTATATATAACGTTTGAAATATGTTTTTTACAAATAATTTGTATAGTTTTTCTTGAATTTATGTGAATCAACACTTTTCGAAAAATAATATGAAATAGTATCATTTTTATACAAAACATATCTAAAAATTGATTGAAAATGGTTTTAAATCTCTATATTTTCTGGAATTTTTTACAATTTTGTCGATAAAAGTGTCTTATTTTGTCCATAAAAATGTCTTATTTTATAGAAAAAATTGCAAAATGTATATGTTTTTCATTATAAATTGCTTAAAAATGTATGCTATTTTGCTAAATTTCTAAAAACGCACCTGAAAATAGAAACTAAATTCTTTTTACGATAAAGATAATTCAAAGGTCCCAAAAAATGCCTCAAAATGAAAATGTGTGATACTGGCATCACCCCTTTGTGAAACAGAGCTAAAAATACCTACTAAAATTAGGAGAGAGAAAAACGAGAACTGTGTCGAGTTCTTGTTTCATAGTATAAGTGGTTAGACCTAAAGGGGAGTCTGTAGTGACTTCCAAGGGGATCTACAAGATCAAGCATGCTGCAGGTGGTAGCATAGAGACTTTTGCTCCTGTAGCCAGATACACTTCCATTAGATCCATACTTGCTCTGGCTCAAGTGATGAAAGGGAAGATACACCAGATGGATTTCAAGACAGCTTTCTTGAATGGTGTAGTTGAAGAAGAAGTGTATGTGGAGCAGCCACTTGGTTCTGAGACACATGACAGGGAGTCATATATGTGCAAAACTTGGTATGGTAGGATAGACAGCTTTCTATCCAGTTTTGGCTTTACCAAGAGTAAAGCGGATTCCAACCTTTACTACATTGTTGAGGAAGGCAATCCAGTGATACTACTTTTGTATGTGGATGACCTGTTTGTAACATGAGATGACAGATTGATTGCCGATACAAAGAGGAAGCTTGCTGCCAAGTTCGATATGAAGGACTTGGGGATGATGCACTATTTTCTAGGTATGGAGGTGTGGCAGAGTGCAAATGGGATATTCCTTGGACAAGGGAAGTATACAATAGAGATCTTGAAGAGGTTCGGGATGATGGACTGCAAGGCCATGGCCACGCCTATGGCATCGAACCTAAATCTTCTGTGTGATGCTTCATCTGATCCGGTTGATATCACTATGTATCGTCAGATGATTGGGTCCTTGATGTACCTGACGAACACGAGACCAGATATTTGCTTTGCGGTGAACACATTGAGCCAGTTCCAGACGGATCTGAGCAGTGTTCACTTGGTTGTTGTAAAGCATATTCTGAGGTACCTGAAGGGTACAGTTGATTATGGGCTCAAGTATGATGCGAATAAAAAGTTTAACCTATAGGTTTATGCTGATTCAGATTGGGCAGGCAGTGCTGCAGATAGGAAGAGCGCTTCTGGGTGCTGCTTCAGTATGGGATCAGGTGTGAGTTCTTGGTTTAGTAGGAAGCAGTTCTACGTAGCACTGAGTACAGCCAAGGCAGAGTATGTTGTAGCCCATTCGGCTAGTTATGAGGTGGTATGGCTCCAGAAGCTACTGTCTAAGTTATTTGATCTCCCGTTGGAGGCTACTGGTATCTTTTATGACAACCAGAGTTGTGTGAAACTATCTAAGAACCCGGTGTTACACTATAGGTCGAAGCGCATTGAGATCAAATATCACTATATCAGGGATATGGTGCAGAGAGGAGCAGTGAAGCTTCTGTACGTTGCGACGGATAAACAAATTGCATATGTGCTAACGAAGTTACTAGCCATACTGAAGTTTAAGTACTTCAGAGAGAGGCTTGGCGTTCTTCATATCGATGACACTTCGAGGAAGAAGTGATGGACACATTTGCTGAAGCCATTCCAAGCATGGTGGAAGGAAGACCCTTCGCTTGGCTACGGATGTAAGCGCTGGATGATGAGCATTAGGATGATGTTGTAGTTTCTTCTCGATATGATCAGTTGGATCATTTATATGTATGCATGTACGCATCATGTTGGATGCTGGATATGATCAGTTGGATCATTTATATGTATGTATGTACGCATCATGTTGGATGCTAGATATGATCAGTTGGATCATTTATATGTATGTATGTATGCATCATGTTGGATACTTGTATGATCAGGTAGATCGTGTATTTGTATATGTATCAGATGGATACTTGTATGATCAGGTAGATCATGTATTTGTATATGTATCAGGTGGATACTTGTATGATCAAGTAGATCATGTATATGTATTAGGTGGATGCATTATGTATATCAGATGGATGCATTTGTATGATCAGGTAGATCATGTATGATGATATGTATCAGGTAGATACTTTGTATGCATCAAATGGATATACTGTTTGATCGGGATGATCACAGATGATGAGCTTCAGGATGTTTCTCTAGATGATATGCATCAAGTTGATGGTATGATGATGATCAGGATGATCATAGATGACGATCTTTAGGATGTTTCTCCAGATGATACGCATCAGGTTGATGGTATGATGATCATCAGGTTAATCATGTGATGATGTACATCAAGATGATGTATGGTGAGTATCGGTTTGATACTCCATGGTTGTGGACAAGTTATGCAGGTAGCATAGAAAAGAACCTTTAAAAACCAAACAGGTAGAGCAATGTGCTCATAACATCTTGGGTTGCTCTATCGAGATCCAGATAGGTAGAGCGGTGTGCTCGTAACATCTTGGGATGCTCTGAGTAGGTTTTTCTATAGTTTTGCATAGAAAAGATCCTTTAAAATCAAGACAGGTAGAGCGGTGTGCTCGTAACATCCTGGGATGCTATGTCGAGATCCAGATAGGTAGAGCGGTGTGCTCGTAACATCCTGGGATGCTCTGAGTAGGTTTTGCAAAAGTTCACATAGAAAAGATCCTTTAAAATCCAGACAGGTAGAGCGGTGTGCTTGTAACAGCTTGGGATGCTCTATCGAGATCCAGACAGGTAGAGCGGTTTGCTCATAACATCTTAGGATGCTCTGAGTAGGTTTTGTGAAGGTCAACATGTAAAAGAACCTATAGTCTACACTAGGTTTTGTTGACGCATGTAATCAGTCCTAGGTTCCATAGTATGGCCACTGATGATGAAGACCTACAGGTGGTGGGCCTACATCCAGTATGAAAAATGACTGACTATGTAGAACTTCCTATGACGAGTAGATTCAGATTTTGACTAAGATAGCAGCAGGAGTGACAATGACGATGACTCGATGACGATTATCCAGTGACGATGATCCAGAGAAGAAGACTTGTGCTAGAAGACCTATGTCGAGGAATACCTTCCTAGTTAAGAGGGAGTGTTGATGTATATGTAACTTCGGATGTATTTCATATATGTATATTGTACTCCTATAGAGATGGTATTATTCCTCTATATGGAAGTGTTTGTATTCCTATAGAGATGTTATTATTCCTCTATACAGAAGTGTCATCATTTATATTGTAAGTGTCGTAACTTATACTTGATGGGTTATTAGACCACCTTGTTGGGGTTAGCCCTGTATAAGTCATGTGGGTCGAAGGGTTATTATACCACCCTATTGGGGGTCGACCATGTGGGTCAAAGGGTTATTAGACCACCCTATTGGGTGTCGGCCCAGTCAACATTATGTTATGTGGTTAAGTTAAGGCCAACCTAGTAAAGGTTATTAGGCAAGTCAATTCAAGTATAAATAGAGTGCGGGAGGCACTCTATTTCATCATTCTATTCTATCTCACACTCTCGGGAGAGTGGCACACTTGTGGAGGAGGAGAAGCTGCTACTAGGAGATGTCTATCTCTTATGCTTGGGTTGTATCATTTCTCTATCTATCTCTGAGGAAGTTATAGGGGTTTTTCACCTTTATGGTTTTCCCCAAGTAAACTATGTGTCTCTTGTGTGCTTGCATTATTGTGTTCATGATTGATATGCTGTAGATATGTTATACATGTTTTTCTCTCAATTATGATCCTAGATCATATTGAAGTAAATTCTGAAAAATTAACACAATCTAGGTAAAGAACATTGGAAGGCAGTATAGTGGATTCTCAGGTATTTGAGAGGTACTACCACTCAGTCATTAAGTTTTGGAGGTTCAGACAGAATTCTACAGGGATATGTTGATGCATATATGGAAGGTGATAAGGATAGCAGGAGGAGAACCATAGGGTATGTGTTTACCGTAGGTGGAATAGCAGTAAGTTGAATTTCGAAATTGCAGAAGGTTGTTGCACTTTCAACAACAAAAGCAGAGTATGTTGCTATTACAGAGGCTAGTAAAGATATGATTTGGTTGCAGAGGTTTATGGAGGAATTGGGTAAGAAGTAGAAGGATAGCAGGTTGTATAGTGACAACCAGAGTGCCATTCATCTTGCAAAGAACTCAGCATTACTTTCCAGGACTAAACATATACAACTCAAGTACCATTTCATATGCTATGTTCTGCCAAATGAACTGTTGAAGCTGGAAAAGATACATATTAGCTAGAATCCTGCAGACATGTTCACAAAGGTAGTGACCAGAGAGAAACTGAGTTCTTTCTCGGTTTCAGTTGGCCTTCTAGCATGAAGGTGAAGAGGAGAAAGCTACCAAGTCCAAGTCCAGCAAGTGCAGCAGCAGTGGAGTTGTTGTGATCAGTCTCCAAGTGGAAAATTGTTGGTTGTGGAGCCTGGTCTTCAGATTCATAGATATTATTATTTAGCCGTGTCCATAACCCAGGTTTAGTTATGATCTCGGCACGACACTAAAGCCCATGGTTTTGGGTAACCCGTGGTATTTCCCCATATAAAAGAAAAACATTGTAACACAGCTAGGGTAGATGTATTAGGTTTTATGCATTGTAAAGATCTCTGAGATCAAGAAGAGAGACTGTGAGACAGTGAAGAGGAAGTGCAACGGTTGTGCTATAGGTTGTATTGCTTCACTTAGTTAGACGGAATAATAATAAGGACTGGAAAATTCAGTGTGGACATAGCCCATCTTGGGGTGAACCACGATATATCTGTGTCTCTCTTGTAATGTGTGTGTGATTATATTTTCATTTCTGTTTATTGTTATTCCTCTACGATCCTGTTTTTCTAACATAACAGTCATCAATTAATTAAAATAGTGCAGAAGTACATACACATAAGAGAATATACTTATCTCACTATAATCATGTCCCAAGCAACTAGCTATGTCGCTGCAATGTTCCACCCAACCATAGGTCTCTGCCCAGCCTATATTCTTTCAAGACTGAGAGACCACCCCCGAGCTGGGCATGATATCTACAAGGAAAAGGGGACTCCCAAGCTCAGCACAACCCAAAGCAATGGATACCCATCTCAACCCCAACATTTAGTTACACATAGCAACTCAAAACTAGGCATGGATACACATTTCAACAATGGGATTCACAGAATAGGGTTTATGGGTTTTCCCCAAATCCTTGCACACCCAACACGGATTGTGGGAAGAGGGAATCAACTGTAGGGAAGAAAATCGATTTCTCCCACAGATGTATGGGCATTCAATGGGACAAAACGGCCTCTATAAAATCCCAAATCATTTCCCCTTCTTCCCCACTATTATACAACATAAAAACGCCCTTCCCAGCTAGGAAAATGAAGGAAAACACAAGAAATCCATGGAGGAAAATGACCAGGTAGCTCCAAACTCGTGAGAGAGCAAAACAGATGGGTGAGGAATGGCTTGGGGGCAATTTCATGGCTCATTTCTTGCCCAAGAAGCCAAACATGATTTTCGAGGAAGGGTGGCTTGCCCATACTTGAATTTGGATAGCCATACCTCTTCAGTCCCCAAGGCATTAACTACCTCAATCACTCTTGGGTGAAATGAGTGATTGGGTACAAAAGTCAACATGGGTAGTTGAGGGTTGATGGGTTCTCTCATTGACACTTGGCTTGACTTGATTGGCTCAAGGGTTGGAATATTTCCCTCCCAATTCCTTGTAAACATCATGCTCCCATATCTTGTTGCATTGCATAGCTAGTTGTGGGCATTCATATTAAAATGCATATTTACAATTTCCATGGATCACTAGCACATGGGTAGCATAATATCAAATACGTGCCTCTTCAAGATCGAGCATTCACTACCAGGGCTTTGGCCTTAAGCTCCACGCTAGGAATCATACATATTAGGCATATAATATTTACATTATAGCCCAAAATATTATAAGGGTCAAAATGGGGACATGACACTCACTATGTAATTTGCTTTATAAATTCATTATGAAGATTATCTAATAGAATCAGACATATTCTGGCTAAGTTTATTTCAAGAGAACGATTTGGTTTCTTATTCGATCGGAAAATATTGGATGTGGCTGGTGTGGCCCAAGAATGTCTTCACTGTATCAAATCTAGGGATATTCAAGCCTTCATCCTTAAAATGGAATTGATAAAAGCTTATGATTGGGTGGATTGGTCTTTCCTTAAATTTTTTCTTATTCAAATGGGACTTTTGGTGGAGGTGACAAATTGGATTATGTCATGTATCTCCTCATCTTTCTTTGATTTTTTAATTAATGGATCTCCAACCTCTTTCTTCACTTGTAGTAGAGTACTCGGGTAGGGTTGTCGTTTATCTCCATTATTGTTCCTTTTGGTTATTGAAGAGCTAAGTAGAGTTATTGAATTTGTTAAAGAGGGTAAGATTATTAAAGGTATCAGAGTGTCCCAATCCCTCTTTATTACTCATCTACTATTCATTGATCATATAGTAATATTTGGGAGTGGATCTTTGGCTGAAAGGGATATGTATTGGTATTTAATAGATACTTTATGTGCTTCTTCTAGGATGGTTATTAGTGATTAGAAATCTATGTTTTTGCATAATTGCTCTGATGCAAGGATTTGTGATCAAATATTACACCTTTTTCCATATAAAATGGAGAAGTTGGATTTCAGTTTTAAATACCTTGGATATTTTTTGAAACCAAACTGTTACAGGAGAGAGGATTGGAATTGACTCCTTTAAAAACTGGATAAGAGGATTAGAAATTGGAAATTTAGGTGGTTGTCTATCACAGGTATACTCATCTTAGCTAAGTTGGTACTTGAGAGAATTATAGTTTATTGGTTCTCCCTTTCTATGGTTCCGGTTTCTGTTAATAATAGTACAAGAAAGAGGATTTTCCATGTAGTGTCCCCAAACCCAGGCTAAGTCCAACGACACTAGAGGTCTTGGAAAAATGATAAATTAAATATTACACAATGGAATAAAGTGTCCTAAGGTTAGGCCAACCATCCATTCCACTCGAACTTAGCCTTATGAAGTGCATAAAAATTAGACATGACATTTCTCAAATGTGCATACTTATTAAACATATCTACATTGTATTTTATAACATGAATGCATGGTATTTATAATCTTCAGTATAATCACGAATATGTAATTAACTCAAGTTCTCGATAGTAAGTATCGGTTAGTAAAGATAGAATGGACATGAATAGTAAGTATTGCAATTAACATTTGCTCGCATAATAATTGTCTTTCATATAAGGTTTATGTATCAATTATGTGATGTGTGTGATGATAGAAATGGTTAAGAAGTAAGTAATAATAGCATTGGAACATAGCCACAACCACACAACTATCAAAAAAGGTGTGAGCTTTCCCTATAAAGAGCAAAGATCAAGTTTTTGAAACTTTTCAGAAATTTTATATGGTTATTGAAAGGGAAATTAACAGATTATTGAGATGTATTAGAACAGATAATGGTGGGGAATTTTGCTCCAATTCCTTTGAAGAATATTGTAATAAACATGGTATAAAGCATGTAAAAATTGTTCCCCGTAGCCCACAGCAAAATGGAACAACTGAGAGAATGAATAAAAAAATAACGGAGAAAGTGAGAAGTATGCTTTCAAATTATGGTTTGCCTAAATATTTTTGAGAAGAGGCTGTTCGTAAATATTTTTGAGAAGAGGTTGTTCGTATTTCTTTCTACTTAATAAATCGCCCCCCCACAACTACATTGGATGGTGGCATTCCTGAACATGTATGGTCTGGTAAGGATCTATGTTACAGTCACTTGAGAATTTTGGGTTGTGAATCATATGTGCATATTCCTAAGGAACAGAGGTCCAAGTTAGATGAAAAGTCATTTAAATGCATTTTCTTAGGTTATGTTGATAATGAGTTAGGTTACTGGTTATGGGATCTCGTAAAAAGGAAATTGATTAGAAGCAAGGATGCCATATTTAATGAAGATTTTTTTTTAAAATCTATTAACAAATATGTGGAGGTGCAGAATTTTGTTGAAATTCAAGAACAATGAGAAAATCAACCACCATTACAAGAAGATGTTGTTGGAAATAATGAGCATCCATTGTAGCAAAATGGAGAATGATAGGAAGAGCATGAAGAACAACAAAATCGGAAGCCAATAGGAGAAATTTTGCCTCAAATTTTATCAATTTGCACATCTACTAGGCCACATAGGCCTTCACAAAGGTATTCCCCCTTAGATTATGTTTTATTAACCGATGAATGTGAACATACTTGTTTTCAGGAAGCATATGAACTATATTATATTATCAAATGGAAAAAGGCTATGCAAGAACAACTTAAATCCCTACATGATAATAAGACGTGGGATTTGGTTGTTTCGCAAAAGGAAGAAAGGTTTTAAAGAACAAGTGGGTGTATTGAATAAAACATGAAGGCCAAGAAAATAAGCAAAGGTTCCAAGCAAGGTTAGTGGTGAAAGGATTTGGGCAAGAGCAAGGTATTGATTTTATAAAAAAATTCTCCCTATTTGTTAAAATAACATCTTGATACGAGTTATTCTTGGTCTTGTTGCTTCTTTTAGATATTGAATGTGAACGGTTAAATGTAAAAACTACTTTCCTTCATGGTGAATTGGATGAGGAAATCTATATGGATCATTCAAAACGTTTCAAGGTAAAAGGTAAAGATAATATAGTCTACAAGTTGAAAAAGGTTGAAACAAGCCCCTCGTCAATGGTATAATAACTTTGACTCTTTCATGCTTGATCATTGAATGCTAAATGAAGATCATTGTGTATACATAAAAAGAGATGAAAATGGCAATTTCATTGTCTTATTATTATATGTTGATGACATGTTGATTGTTGGACAAGATAAGAATTAACAAGTTGAAGAAAGATCTGGGCAGTCAATTTGCAATGAAGGATTTGGGTCCAGCACAACAAAGATTGGGAATCAAAAGGTTGTGGTTTTCATAAGAAACATATATTGAGAAAGTGCTTGAGAGGTTTAATATGAAGGATTCCATGCTGGTTGGTATGCCCCTTGCCGCCCACTTCATGCTAAGTACTGATTTATGCCCTCATGATGAAAAGGAAAAGGAAGAAATGAGAAATATTTATTATTCTTTAGTCGTTGGCAGCTTGATGTATGCCATGATATGTACACATCCAGATATTGCACATTCAGTGGGAGTTGTGAGAAGATTCATTTCCAATCAAGCAAAACAACATTGGGAAGCAGTAAAATGGATTTTAAGGTATCTTAAGGGAATTATTCATCATTGTTTATGTTTTGGTGATAATAATGTTCTTGAAGGTTTTACAGATGCAGATATGGCTGGAGATGTGGATAGTAGAAAGTCCACCACTTGTTACATATACACTTTTGCAGGTGCAATAGTGTCTTGGGTGTCTAAGCTACAAAAAGTAGTAGCTCTCTCCACAATAAAGACAAAATATATGGCTGCAACAGATGCTTGCAAAGAAATTTTGTGGATTGAACGATTCCGAGGAGAGTTGGGAATAAAACACGACAAGTATGTGTTGTATTGTGATAGCCAAAGCACTATTCACTTGGAAAAAAACACAACATTTCACTCAAATACCAAGCACATTGATCTAAGGTATCATTGGATTCGGCAAGTATTGGAAAGGGGCATTTACACTTGGAAAAGATTAATACAGCCAATAATCCTACATATATGCTCTCTAAAATTATACGAAGAGATAAGCAAGAACTTTGCAGGAGAATGGCAGGCTTGGAGGTCACTTAATGCAAGATGGTGAGGGAATAGATCAGTAGCTCATATTTGGTTTAAGTGGGAGACTTTATGTGTGAAACGAAATATTATTAAAATAAAATAAATAGTTGTCACTTTTCATTTTCCTATTGTATTATTGGAATTAGCTAAATTAGTTGTACAATTTTTTCAACCATAATTTTGGGATCATTAGATCTATTTTATATATAATTTGCTTCATTTTCATATAAAATAGAAACTAAATTAAAAAAAATCATCACTAAACTAAAATTTTGTGAAACTCATTAGGGCTCTTCCTTTGCATTTATTGTAATTGTTAATAAAGTTTACAATTATTTTTATAATTTTTTTTTTTTAAATTACCAATTTAAAATAACATTGAGGTCAAATTTCACATATTATGATACTATTATTATTATTATTATTATTATTATTATTATTATTATTATTAATCTAAATTCATTACGATCCAAACTTTATAATGCTATATTTTTAACACACTTCCATTTTCCAAATTAACTTCTTATATATATAAGAAACAATTATTTATATTGTAAATAAAATATATATATAATTTATATAACATTCTAAGATGTGATTAAAAAGTTCATTAATTGTTAAAAAAAGTGTGTTTGGTGATGCCAAACTAATTATTGATTGGCTCAAAAATGAAATACTATGTCGCAACATTTTTTTGCAACCTTTAATGGAAGAAATCAACCCACTTAATAATATTTTGGAATCACTCTCCTACATCCATCCCATTAATGGTAATGATGGAACATAATAGAAGATAATTAAGAAGGTCATTCGGAATATTTTCATTCTCCCTTTTAAAGGGATGAACTATTAAGAAAGGTTTTTTATATTTAGTTTTGATGTAATGAGTCAAGGGAAGTATAGTTTTTTTAAAAGCTTTTGAGGAATGTTGAGATATGCATTTTTTGAACTATATGATAGAGATGCATACTTATATTTGGGTTGTTATTAATGTTGAAGATTGACATTTTTTGAATGTAAATTTTTTTAAGAAAGTGATTATGATTAATATAAAGTTATAATTTTTTTTAAATAAATAATAAATACAAATATAAATAATTTATATACAATAAATTCTAATCACGTTGGATTGACTTTAGAATTATAAATTTCAATTTCATGGTTATAGTTTTATTTTGATTTTGGTTGAAGTTTTAATTTTTTTTTCAAATATTTCAATTTTAGACTTCTACAATATTTTATTTTATAATCTTTATTGTACTTATAATCTTTTATGTTATTAATATGTTAACTTCCAAATCTTATCGATAAATAGTTGGATTTTAAAACGATAATTTAGAGTAGAACATGCTCAAAATTGCATAAATGATTGTTTCTGAAGTGGTGTGTTATTTTGGAAGTTTCTCATTTAGATTTATTTATTGTTGTTAGTATTTACTTAAATCTTTTTCTGTTTAAATTAGTAACATGTGTTTAGTTTATTGAATGTTTGTCAACAAAATAATACAAAGTAAACAAAAAAGAATAATACAAAGTAAAAAGTAATAAATATTATGTAGGCCATAAATACAAAATAATATTATGTAAACAAAAAAGAATAAGTTTGCACCTCAAGAGATTTGATCCCACTCGGCGCTTCATAAAGCCTAGAATTTGGATCTAAACTGGTTTATTATCTTTCAAGTTTGAGAAGGTTGGTATAGCTTTATATTTTTTAATACTAATCATTATGATAAGAATTTAATTACATTCATTTTGACAATGATGATGTTCGTTTCAACACAAATCATGAACTTCCAACAAAAGAGTCTTTAAAAACTAATCCACTTACTCTAACATCGTAATTTGATTTTCCTTGAATTGTCCACATGAAAATATAACAAATGGGTGTGATCTCTTTGCTTGACGAGCATTTAAAGCAGTGAAATACTAATGATATTAGGTTGTGATGAGCATTTAAACTTATATCGAGAATAACTAATGATGTAATTGGGTTATGTTAGAATTCTGCAGTATAGAGTCCAATTTGTAATCATGGACAGGAAAGATTTGTTGGTTCTAATACTTTTATTTGAATTTATCAATTATGTATGTATTTTATAGGTTTATTGGGTTAAAGAGGTGTATTCTATAGCCCAGTGGAGGGAGATGTGTAACTTCTTCCATATGCATCCTATAGTTGACAAGTGTCTTTTACAAAAAAATAACATGTAGGATCAAATTAGATCTAAAATCTTTAGAACGGTATATGTATAAAACTAGATAAATCAGATAAATTAAAACCATAAACATTACATTACACATTTCTTCAACATTTTCTGTCTAAAAAGGGGTTTAGACCTGTGAGAGATTTGATCCCTCTTGAAGCTTGGGTAGATCCCCTTTTAAGATGAATCTATACTAGTAAATCATAAAACTAGTCCCATCCATTAACAATATGCAAAACTGACCGATATGAAAATTAACATATTAACATAGCATTACAGTGGGCAAAATGTTTACTTATGTTGCTTGTCATCGCAGTAAAACTTGATATATTAAAGTGCCATGGGAAAAACTTTGCATGAGCTGGTTGTTGAATGGGTGAGAGTTATATAATATGTCATGTTACTCATAATTCATTTTCTTATTTTTTTTAAGAGTCACAATAGGACCATAGGTTTATAGACGATATAATGTAGTAAACATACATATATGAAGAAGTCTTGTAAAAGCTGAACATAAATACATGGAAATTGTATCTAATAAACATAAATCATATAATTGAACTGGGTGTGTGCAAGAAGATGAGGGTCACTTTAGATGCAATCCTACTTTTTCAAAACTCGTTCCTGATACATAAAAATAGAACGTGTTTCTAATACTTAGCACCTGACATGGTAAGACTCGAGCTGACATGTCACTGGACATGTAGGATAGGTAACCATAACTCATACGTGTCATAGAACTACAAAACACGTATGCGTTATGTATTTACAAAACGTGTACGCGTTATTGAAATCTAAAATCAATTTTAACAACACAGTCTCGACCACCCCCGACCACCCGCGGCGCTCTTCACGCATCAAAAATGTGAAATAGAGGTTGGAGGAGGATGGTTTGTGTGCCCTAGAGTATTAGTGGAGCTCGATTTAGCTGGAGGGGAGGCAAAGTCACCGGTGCATTCTCATCTAATCAGGTAATTCATTCACCCATACCATTTTTTTGTCATTTCTTAACCTAAATTACTATTTTTTTATTGTTTAAAACAACCTAGTTTTGTAATATTGATAAAATTGGGAATAACCCAATCTCTAATTAAATTCACATCTCCCTCAACCAAGATGAGTGAATAATTAAAGTGAATCCCTTTTCAAAAACTCAAAAATTCCTAATCCAACCAAAAATTGAAAAAAATAGAACTCCCCCCTTTCTACAATGTATCCATCTAAGTCACCTGACACGAGGACACGGGACACAGTGACCCTCGGAATTAGGACACGTAGGACATGTTTTATATACATATATATATATTTTTAAAATATATTAAAATTTAAAAATATAGACATATAGATCCAATAAAATTTAACATTTACAATTACAAATATTCAATAGAAATTACATTTACAATTACAAATATGAAATATTCAATAGAAATTAGATCATTCACAAATCACAACACATTTGTCATTCACAATCACAAATCACAATGAGACATTGAGACACATAGATGCATGTCAGAGACTCGGAACCATATTTCTCATTAAGTCATCAAAATCAAAATGTATTACATAGATGTTGGAATGCCACTAGGCATTGGCAAATGCCAAATAGACTAACAGTCTAATAGTCTAATAGTAAATACAAAAAAGGAGTGGATCAAGATGGAAGAATCCCATCTGTCAATGACTCAATAGTCCTCCTCCATGCCTGAATCAACAAACTCATCACTGCCCTGATCCTCCTCCTCCTCCTCCTCCTCCTCCTCCTCCTCCTCTCTGCCAATCTGACTAACTGCATCTGCTGGTGTGGAGGATGACCCCTCCATACGATCACCCTCATCAAAAGTGACTGGCTCTAGCACTGGATCATTAAGATCCATGCTAGCTAATGCCAACTCAGTACTACTGTCCAAACCCATCTCATTAAGAAAGACATCCCTCAAGGCTATCTTTTGTATAAGAGGGCATGTTGCCCCATGAGTTGTCCACCAAACAAGGGGTTTCTTAACCCCCATGTCTCTAACCACCTCATATCCTCCAAATCTCCCAGTGCCACTAGAAAACTCATAAAATTCCTCCTCCACCACCTCAAGGTGGTCTCTATGCTAAGGTAGCCATCTAAATGCTATCTTCCTCCCCTCTGAGATCTCTCCATCCATGTGAGGAGGGACTCTGGATGAGGACCCCAACCCACCACTGAGCCAATCCTAAGAGTAGAACCTGGGGTTCAATGAGTGGACCAAGCAATGCAAAGGTGTGCAAACTCATACATATCCATTTCATTCCATTCCACTTTGTCCTCCCCTCCAACCATAAGGCGTAATATGTTGAAATCAATAAATTTAATTTTAGCTTATGAAGTTGATGGAAATATTGTTTTCTGCAATGGACGTAAAGGTCGAAACATGTCAAAATAACACTCCTAAATTCTAAGAAGTTTAAACCCAAGTTTGCATGGAAAAGTCACCAATGAGGGTTAAGAAGTGCCTTAACTTCTAGAAAGAAGTTGAATGAAACTTAATTTTTAATTGTTAAATGTTTAATTTTAAGTTTTAAATGTATGTAAGTGAATGCCAATAAAATTGCTTGCTTGAATTTGATTTAATACATTTTCAATTTTGAAGAGACGTCATTATATACCATGTATATGTTTCTAATCATTTTTGTATTGATGTCTTTATTGCAGTTGCGGCTATGGACACCAATGCTGAGATATTGATTGAGCTTGCCCACTTGAGGGGCATTAGTGCAGCTTTTAGTGGTGGTGACAGGATTCGCCACTTGCCTGCATCAACCTTGGATGCAATTGTTGACACCATTTCACAGTCTAGCAATTTACTATATGATATTACATCATATAGAGAAAGAAAAAGACAAAAATATGCTGATGGGCTAGACTACAATGCAATAAGAAAGTTGAAAATATCCAAAGAGCTCATATTTGCATTGTTTAGGGAGCCTCGGACGGGGGAAATCCCAAATGTAAATAGGCCACATATCTCCATTGAGTGGTGCACGTTTCAACCATTTGTTGATAACTAGATGGACATATGGTACATGGTTTTTGATATGCCACCACACAACAACATGGAAATTCCCTTGTATTTCCTTCGAAAGATGTATGCAGAGTTCGTGTTACATAAACACGTACACTATTTTTACATCTTGCGATTTCAGGGGATCGGTGGGGGGATACCCCAAAACCGACCCAATGCAAGGCTTCGAGACCAGGATCGCCCTATCCCTGCACCTCGCAGGCAGTTTCCTGGGCCAGATGTCCCACCTGCACATCGTATTATTCCACAGACACGGGATGCATTTTTGAGTTTGGCACGGGCGGTTGTTCACCATGGCACTATGGTTCAGCATATGGGCGAGGAAGGGACATCTGCCCCTGGTGTGGTACATACACCAGCTCGTCACCATGCATGACCATCAGGACCATCCACTAGTGCAGGACCATTGACACATCCCCATCCTAGTACTGATCCTCACGAGTGCACATCATGTGGTCATCCCTGCTATGGTCTTGCCTCAGATGTTGCCTTTAGTGGGTTTTTGAGAGAGGTATGTTGATGGTTAATTGTAATAAATTCTTCATTTATTTTTGTCTTTGTACACATATATATAGTTTGAGCTAATATATTAATTTTGTGAAATTGCAGTTGATGCTTTATGCCAGCAGCGACGCCCCAGAGCCGGATGTTCCAGACTCTACAAGGGGGCATGATGCTACCCATTTGGTAGGCCCATCTTATATAGCACCTATTGCCGTATCTCGCACCGAGGTAAACATTTTAAAATTTATGTTTTCTAATACTTGTTAATTTGTTAATTTCCACATACTTTACATTTTAGTTCACTAATGCTATCTACGGTCTAATATTTACAATTATTAAACTTGCAGATGGCAGATCCTTCACTAGGGCAAGGTAATGTGGAGGTAGCACCCATGGTCATACCGTCCCATGAAACATTTGGGCTCCAGGTAAACAATTAAAAATGACATTTTTTAAATACATGTTTGTTTGTTGAATCATGCATGTCTAACTACATGAACACTTGCTGACTGTAGGCACCATCCGAGACATCTGGACCATTGCCTGGATTTGTATCTCCCTCCAGGCCATTCGTGAACAAGGGTCATGTGTGTGTGAGGCGTTCTACTCCTAGAAAGACTCCAGCTGCCCACGACCATGGGCTTACTCACACCATGGTAATGTATATCCTTCGATGATATTTTTTGTTTAACTTGAAATCCAGTGCATAAATCATTTTTGTTAATGTTTGAATTGCATGTTTACTACATCAGGAACCCGAGTTGTCTACTGAAAACCTCACATCGATGGTTGATGCAGCAGTCAGTGCCGCATCTGCAATGGCAACTAATCACACACAAGTATGTAACTATTTCAACATTATCTTTACATAGTTTATTATTGTTGTGTATTTTTTATTCATGCATTTCTAACTATTTCAACATTGTTTCATTGTAGCCACCACCAGCAGGAGCAGTTCCTAGCCCCCCTAGTTCGACCATCCTGGATGTTCAACCAACGGCTCCATCTGCTACACAAGCAATGCAATCTCCTTTTTCAATTGAGGTGAGATGTCCTTCAGTGACCAAGTGTTTCATGCACTTTCCATGCACCAGTTGATAATTGTTGAGTTAATTGTTGAACTAATGTATTAGTGTACATAGTTAGTTGAATTTAACAATTGATATTTAATTTGCAGGATCCAGAGACACACACTGATCCTAGAGATGTGCCTAGAGGATCAACGTCGGGAAAGAACAAGAGGAAGCTTGAGTTTTGATGTGTCTTATGGGATATATGTACATTTGGATACATGTATATGTGGCTTTGATAGTTTTGGACACATGTGCTTTTGGATACTTTTGTATATATATGTACTTTTCGATACATTCACTTTTGGAGACATGTACATTGACTTTATTGTGCATGTACTTTTGGAGACATGTACATTGACTTCAGTGGATACATGGACTTTTGGATACTTTTGTATATACATGTACTTTTGGATATATATGTTCTTTTGGAGACATGCACATTGACATTTCACTTATAAATGAATGATACATTTCACTTTGTATTTGCTCTTCGGTTTCCACGTGTTCTTGTGTCAATCTAATGTGTTGATTTGTGTGGATTATCTATTACTCATGAATGCGCTATGTCAAAATAATAAACTATTATATTTAAAGGTTTCAACGAACTCACTACATGCGTGCACTAATTGGTATCTAATTAAAATTTGTGATTTTGGATGATCATTACAAGTTATGTCAAAGTTCTTGCTCGTGTAATTTAATCAAACTAAATGCAATACAATGTTTTTCAAGGTTTCAATGAACTCACTCATGCACACTAATTGGATAGGTGTAATTAAAATTTGTGAGTTTGGAAGATTAAATTACAAGTTAAGTCAATGTTCAAGTGTAATTTAATAAAACTAAGTGCAATACATGCTACACATTTCATCAACGCCCAATATTTGATTGTACAATAAGATTCAACACTACATATGAGTAACTACATACAAGTGCTCAAAGCAACATTGGTGAAAGAAACAAACATTACCTTGGGATTCAAGAAATAAAGTGCCTTCTAATGTTGGTTGGGAAGGATATGCTCGGTTATCCTTATGGCTTGGAGGTCATCTTCATGTAGATAAGTAGTCTTGTTGTCATGTATCAATAAGGTTTTTTCATGTGGTAAAACCCTTCAGGGTCACCGTTTGTTCATGGTTTCATTGTACTTAATTTCTAAACATATAATTATTCTAAGAAAGGTTGCTAGGTTTTCCTCCCCGTGAGGGTTTCCCGGGATAAAATGTTGTCTCTTGTCCCTGAAAAACATTTTCATGCGACTTGCAGCTCGACATAGCCTAGAAACTAGACGTCGGACCAACGAACCGTCGACTCCATTGGTCCCCTGGCATGCGATTGCCTCTAGGGGTCCCTCTCCCTCGTCTCCCCATGGTCCCATGGCTTCATTGTGCATTCATTTCGTAAAATAGGGTTTTGCTCAATTTCATTGCATGCAATCTTGCATTGGTGGGTCAACTTTGGAAAATCCTCCTTTGAGCCAGTGTTGGAAGTGTTCCCACGTCGGCATTGCCCACACACACTTGCAAGAGCCAACGACATGCAATCTTCTTGCTCTGTTTGCTTTTTGGCTCCCGAGAGGAAATTCACCAAGTGTCCCTGAATGACATTTTCATGCGACTTGCAGCTCGACATAACTCGAAAACCAGACGTCGGACAAATGAACCATCGACTCCATTGGTCTCCTGGCATGCGATTACCTCTAGGGGGCCCTCTCCCTCATCTCCCCATGGCCCAGTGGCTTCATTGTGCATTCATTTCGTAAACTAGGGTTTTGCTCAGTTTTATTGCATGCAATCTCACATTGGTGGGTCAACTCTGCAAAACCCTCCCCCGAGCCATTGTTGGCAGTGTTCCCATGTCGGCATTGCCCACACACACTTGTGGGAGCCAACGACACACAATCTTGCTACTCCGTTTTCGTTTTGTCTCCCGGACGGAAATTCACCAAGTGTCCCTGAACGACATTTTCATGCGACTTGCATCTTGAAATATCTCAGAAATAGGACGTCGGAACGACGAACCGTCGACTCTGTTGGTCTCCTGGCGTGCGATTACCTCTATGGGGCCCTCTCCCTTGCCTTCCCATGTCCCAATGGCTTCATTGTGCATTCATTTCGTAAACTAGGGTTTTGCTCAGTTTAATTGCATGCAATCTCGTATTGGTGGTTCAACACTGCAAAACCTCCCCCGAGCCAGTTTTTGCAGTGTTCCCACGTCGCCATTTCCCACACACACTTACAGGAGCCAACGACACGCAATCTTACTGCTCCGTTTGCGTTTTGGCTCCCAGACGGAAATTCACCAAGTGTCCCTGAACGGCATTTTCATGCGACTTGCAACTCAACATAACTCGGAAACCGGACGTCAGCCCGACGAACCATCGACTCCGTTGGTCTCCTGGCATGCGATTACCTGTAAGGGGCCCTCTCCCTCATCTCCCCATGGCCTAGTGGCTTCATTGTGCATTCATTTCGTAAACTGGGGTTTTGCTTAGTTTAATTGCATGCAATCTCGCATTGGTGCGTCAACTCTGCAAAAACCTCCTGCGAGCCATTGTTGGCAGTGTTTCCACGTCGACATTGCCCACACACACTTGCAGGAGCCAACGGCATGCAATCTTCCTGCTCCGTTTACTTTTTGGCTCCTGGACGAAAATTCACCAAGTGTCCCTGAATGGCATTTTCATGCGACTTGCAAGTCAACATAACTCGAAAACCGGACGTCGAACCAATGAACCGTCGACTCCGTTGGTCCCCTACCGTGCGATTACCTCTAGGGGGCCCTCTCCCTCATCTCCCCATGGCCCCGTGGCTTCATTGTGCATTCATTTCGTAAACTAGGGTTTTGCTCAGTTTCATTGCATGCAATCTCGCATTGGTGGGTCAACTCTGTAAAAACCTCCCCCGAGCTAGTGTTGGCAGTGTTCCCACGTCGGCATTTCCCACACACACTTACAGGAGCCAACGGCACACAATCTTGCTGCTCCGTTTGCTTTTAGGCTCCTGGACGGAAATTCACCAAGTGTCCCTAAACGACATTTTCATATGACTTGCAACTTGACATAACTCGGAAACCGGACGTTGGATTGATGAAACGTTGACTCCATTAGTCTCCTGGCATGCGATTACCTTTAGGGGGGCCTCTCCCTCGTCTCCCCATGGCCCAGTGGCTTCATTGTGCATTCATTTCGTAAACTAGCGTTTTGCTGAGTTTAATTGCATGCAATCTCGCATTGGTGGGTCAAATATGCAAAAACCTCCCCCGAGTCAGTGTTGGCAGTGTTCCCACGTCGGCATTGGCCACACACACTTGCAAGAGCCAACGGCACTCAATCTTCCTGCTCTTTTTCCTTTTTAGATCCCGGACGGAAATTCACCAAGTTTCCCTGAACGACATTTTCATGTGACTTGTAACTTGACATAACTCGGAAATTGGACATCAGACTGATGAACCGTCGACTCTGTTGGTCCCCTAGTATGCGATTACCTCTAGGGGGTCCTCTCCCTCATCTCCCCATGGCCCTGTGGCTTCATTGTGCGATCATTTCCTAAACTAGGGTTTTGCTCAGTTTCATTGCATGCAATCTCGCATTGGTGGGTCAACTCTACAAAAACCTCCCCCGAGCCAGTGCTGGAAGTGTTCCCACATCGGCATTGCCCACACACACTTGCAGGAGCCAACGGCACGCAATCTTCTTGCTCCGTTTTCTTTTTGGCTCCAGGACGGAAATTCACTAAGCATCCCTGAACGACATTTTCATGCGACTTGCAACTCGACCTAACTCATAAAACGGACGTCGGACCGATGAACTGTCAACTCCGTTGGTCTCCTGGCATGCGATTACCTCTAGGGGACGCTCTCCCTCGTCTCCCCATGGCCCAGTGGCTTCATTGTGCATTCATTTCGTAAACTAGGGTTTTGCTCAGTTTAATTGTATGTAATCTCGCATTGGTGGGTCAACTCTGCAAAAACCTCCCCCGAGCAAGTGTTGGTAGTGTTCCGATGTCGGCATTGCCCACACACACTTGCAGTATCCAATGGCATGCAATCTTCCTGCTCCGTTTGCTTTTTGGCTCTAGGACGAAAATTCACCAAGTGTCCCTGAACGACATTTTCATGCGACTTGCAACTTGACATAACTCAGAAACCGGACATCGGACCAATGAACCATCAACTCTATTGGTCTCCTGGCATGTGATTACCTCTATGGGGCCATCTCCCTCATCTCCCCATGGCCCATCGGCTTCATTGTGCATTCATTTCGTAAAATAGGGTTTTGCTCAGTTTTATTGCATGCAATCTCGCATTGGTGGGTCAACTCTGCAAAACCCTCCCCTGAACCAGTGTTGGAAGTGTTCCCATGTCGGCATTTCCCACACACACTTGCAAGAGCCAACGGCACACAATCTTGGTGCTCCATTTGCTTTTTGGCTCCCGGACAGAAATTCACCAAGTGTCCCTGAACGACATTTTCATGCGACTTGCAACTCGACATAACTCAGAAACCGGACATTGGACCGACGAACCATCGACTCCGTTGGTCTCCTGTCATGTGATTACCTCTTGGGGGCCCTCTCCCTCGTCTCCCCATGGCCCAGTGGCTTCATTGTGCATTCATTTCTTAAACTAGGGTTTTGCTCAGTGTGGGAGTGTGCAATTTTTGCACACGGGGGTCAAATTTGGAAAATCATCCACTGGGTAGGTATGGCTAGTGTTCCCAGCCCGAACCTTCCTAGACACACCTACAGGACTCCCCGAAACCAGATTTTGTTGCACGGTTGGTGTTCTATGCCCTCGGCAAGTATCCAGCAGGTGTCCCTGAAGGCCTTCTGGCAGCGAGACGAGATGAGCCATAGAATGAAGAACGTGGCTCAGATCGACGAACCGTTGAATCCATTGGATTCAGCACACCGGGATAGTGCCAGGGGTGCCACTCCCCTCTGGGTCGGTGTCCCATGTGTCACCTTGCAGGTCCATCTTGGAAACTAGGGTTTTGCTCAGTGTGGGAGTGTGCAATTTTTGCACACGGGGGTCAACTTTGGAAAATCATCCACTGGGTGGGTATGGCTAGTGTTCCTAGCCTGAACCTGCCTAGACACACCTGCAAGACTCCCCAGGACTCGGTTTTGTTGCACAGTTGGAGTTCTATGCCCTCGGTAGGTATCCAGCAAGTGTCCCTGAAGGCCTTTTGGATGTGAGACAGAACGAGCCATAGAATGACGACCGTGGCTCGGATTGATGAACCGTCGACTCCGTTGGATTCACCATGCCGGGATAGTGCTAGGGGTGCCCCTCCCCTCTGGCCTGGTGGCCCATGTGTCACCTTGCAGGTCCATCTTGGAAACTAGGGTTTTGCTCAGTGTGGAAGTGTGCAAATTTTGCACACGGGGGTCAACTTTGGAAAATCATCCACCGGGTGGGTATGGCTAGTGTTCCCAGCCTGTACCTGCCTAGACACACCTATAGGACTCCTTGAAACCCAGTTTTTTTTGCGCGGTTGGAGTTCTATGCCCCCATGAGGTATCCAGCAGGTGTCCCTAAAAGCCTTTTGGATGCAAGACAGAAGGACCATAGAATGACGACCGTGGCTCGGATCGATGAACCGTCGACTCCATTGGATTCAGCGCACCAGGATAGTGCTATGGGTGCCCCTCTCCTCCAGCCCAGTGTCCCATGTGTCATCTTGCAGGCCCATCTTGGAAACTAGGGTTTTGCTCAGTGTGGAAGTGTGCAATTTTTGCACACGTGGGTCAACTTTGGAAAATCATCCACCGAGTGGGTATGGCTAGTGTTCCCAGCCTGAACCTGCCTAGACACACCTATAGGACTCCCTAGAACCCAGTTTTGTTGCACGGTTGGAGTTCTATGCCCCCAGCAGGTATCCAACAAGTGTCCCTGAAGGCCTTTTGAATGCGAAATAGAACAAGCCATAGAATGACGATCGTGGCTCGGATCGATGAACCGTAGACTCGGCTAGATTCAACAGGTCGGGATAGTGCCAGGGGTGCCCCTCCCCTTTGGTCTAGTGGCCCATGTGTCATCTTGTAGGTACATCTTTGAAACTAGGGTTTTGCTTAGTGTGTAAGTGTGCAATTTTTGCACACGAGGATCAACTTTGGAAAATCATCCACTGGGCGGGTATGGCTAGTGTTCCCAGCCCAAACCTGCCTAGACACACCTATAGGACTCCCCGAAACCCAGTTTTGTTGCACGGTTGGAGTTACATGCCCCCAGCAGGTATCCAACAAGTGTCCCTAAAGGCCTTTTGGGTTCGAGACAGAATGAGCCATAGAATGATGACCGTGGCTCGGATTGATGAACCGTCGACTATGTTGGATTCAACACATCGGGATAGTGCCAGGGGTGCCCCTCCCCTCTTGCCCGGTGGCCCATGTGCCACCTTGCAGGTCCATCTTGGAAACTAGGGTTTTGCAGGTCCATGATGAAGATTTTCATGATGATGATGATAGTGATGATGATGAAGATGTTGATGATGATGGCTTGGTCTAAGGTGGTGCTCTCAAATAGCTAATTCATTATGAAGCATTTAACAAGACATGAATTAAATTTAATATAAGTGTATTGTTTAATATAGTGAGCATGAATTGAATTAATTTTGTTGGATGAAGCCAATAACCAACATGATGAACATAATATAATTTTAGGGTTTACTGATCATATGTAAAAAATGGCATATTCATAAACTTGACATACAAGAGAACTTTTGGCATATTTATAAACAATGTAAACATAAATTTGGCATATCAAGAACACAAAATTGACATATTCATATGAAACATACATGTGAAAATTGAGCATATATCAATATTCAATTACAAATAGTATAAATAGTATAGTATTAAAAGTATGTAACGTACCTCATCATGCTAGATCCTACCTATTATCATACAACCAAGCCCTCCGGATCATCTCTTATATTGATGGTCTCCATTAGTCTCTCGTGCTCTGTATCCGGTAAGAAGTAGCGTACCTTCGATGTATTTCGACTAGGCATTGTTCGTACCTAAAGGTTTGTGCCAATGATTAAGTTGGTAAAGTGATACACACTTGCACCTGGTTTGTAATCCCTATAAACATATCCACCCTTCTTTATTCCATTGTTGTCTCGTGTCAAGTATTCACCTTTAACAACCATAGACCCAGTTGGAAAGTGGTTGTTTTCATCATGAGTCATGGACATAATGAGGGTTTGCTTTCCATCTATACAGCGTGCCAACCAGTATTCATCACCCCATTCAGTATCTTTTGAGGCAACCACTGTGTATATGTGCCCTGCATTATATGATTGTAGGTATATGATCAAAATATTTTTCGTGCGATACAAGGCCATTAATGTGCATTTGAAGACTACGTAAACAAACAAAAAATGTTAAGGAAATGCATCATACCGGGTTGTACAAGGTCTGAGACATGATCAAAATATGCAGAAATAGATGATTGGTCTTCTTCCAAAGGAGTTAACTCAACAATTGCACGCTGATCAAGTGGAAGTGATATGCGATCCCATCCATCAACCCAATCCAATGATTCACACCCATCCCAGTCACCATCACAACAAGGGGGGCAAAAACAAGCAAGTTTTCTAGTCCAAATTTCAAATACTAGGTTATTAGAGCTTCGAATCGAATGAAAGCCACGAATCCCAGGCACAGTCTTGCATTCCCATGCATGTGAACGATCTATGTCTACCACCTCCCAAAAAAATCTCTCCACATGTCTCTTTCTTGTGGATTCTACTCGCATAGTTGATTCCTCTCCCATTACTGACGTGCACCACTTGACTGTAGATTGAGCATTTAGAATAGTAGATTCTGTAGATACTTTCAATTCCTCTCTTCGTAGGGTTGTTTTGACACATGCTTCGGCTCCATCATGCTCTCCTTTACCATGTCCAATCTCAAAATAGTTTCACATATGTGGCACTTTGTATTTTTTATGCAATGAACACAACCACTGAAATATGCGTGCATTTTTTAACTAATCAGCACACCCATCAGAGCAAATCTAGTGTTGATCCATCTGTATGTTCCTTCCCTTCAAGTGATCATAGAACATGATGAAGCAATGACGTACATAGTGGAAGTCGTGGCACCTATCATCACTTATGTAGAAGTGATATTCCTTTATAATTTATCTTTGCTCTTCAATGCTATTGGGGCCATGCCTATATGTGATATGGACCATCAAGGAAACCTGCTCAGAGTGATAATACTGACTTTGGATCTCATTTTGAGGTTGCAGAGTGTAGTTCTCGACAAAATCAACAACTGAAAGTATAGTACCAAGGGGAAATGTATCTCTGCATATTCTAAACTTCTCATCCTGCCATCGTGCCACGTGGACAAGCTGAACATATTGATGTGTCTTTTCAATAAATTCCTTAATGAAGTCACTAACTTGTACCTGGTGACACAAAATGATCTCAATGTCAGTTTTTTGTTGTAAGTAAGGATTGAAATGTAACCGTTACAACATAATTTTATAGATATAAATGCATACCTGAGATGTCACCAATTGTATTTTTTTGCTTTCTTTCCCTTGGAGTATTTCATAGTTGATATATTTGAAACTTTTCATGTCTGTAACCATTTTTCCAAATTCACTGTCTCCATTCTCGTGCATACATTGGCTCAATAATGCCATTCCAGCACAATTGGAGCATGTTCCAATCAAACAAGATTTTGCATAGTATGTTTTCCCCTTGGGCCTATTGCACATGATGCTATGAATGAATTCTCTTGATGAAGTCGGTGGTATTGTCATGGAGCAATCCTGCACATGGTTAGTATGCAACACACGAAGAATGTACAAAAATGTTTCATAGTAATATTCATATTCTACATGGTATCTACAACAAGTGTTACGAAGAGTATTTATTCTAACATACCATGGCTTACATTTCTCAAAAGATCTTTTCCCCAAGTTCAATTGTCTATGCTCAATCCTAAATTTCTCATAAAGTTCTATCTGTGTTATATCAAGAAGATGCTTAGTATGTGCTTCACGATCCTTTGAACCCCTTCTTAGTTTTAGTACATCCTTTCGGTTTGAAGAAGGCCTTGTGTGATCATGCCAAAAACTATGCACTAGTCCCTTTACTGCATCAACTAGCTTCATGTCACGACGTGGCAACCGACCAACAAAGGCCCAAAAATCTGTCTGATCAGTTGTGTCAAGATGTTCTCTTCTAATAGAATACCTACGGAGGGTTTTTACATTCAAATTAACTAGTTCGGATGTAGGCCTGAGAATACAAAGGGCCCTGGTGTTCTTATTTGCAATTGCTTGTGACAACACACGACGAGCAGCATTGCGGTCCTTTGAACGTGTGTTCTTACCAATTTTACCAAATGAATCTACTAGGATTTTAACTATATGAGAACTTGGTTCAGAATTCTTTATCATCTTTATCCCTAACTTTTTCCTAACAATATTCATGCTCCTAGATTTTAACAATGATAAAAATAATCTACATTTATCTCCATCACATTTAGAAACAAAATATTTATCAAGTATCTATTGAGTTTGATAAGCAATACTCTGTTTAGATAGCATACCTTCAATGGAATTGATGAGACTTTCATCAACTTGTATACGCTTCGGAGTTCTTCGATGTGTGCTTGCTAATGGAGGTAAAAGGGTTGGAATTGTACCATGTAGCGCATCACCAAGATGCTCTGGAATTTCAGTAGTAGCTTGGTGTCCTTCATTCTCTTCCTGGTAGTTGGATGGTGGAAGTCCAACATCCTCATTGATGGTCTGTGGAAGTCCAACATCCCCTTGTGGAAGTCCAACATCCTCATCCATGGTGTGGATAACATTCTCTTCTTCAACAGTAGGCAAAATGTCCAACGCCTCTCTGACTTCTTCGCTTGTATAACCACATCTGGATAGCAAATTTTGTGTTTCTTCATGAGCTTCATCTTGAGATGGTAAATTATCACTTTGACTTGAAGTGGGAATTGAAACATTCCCTAATGAGCACCTACGTTTTGCTTCTTGATTACTTCCATGGGGTGCTTGTTCAACAACTATTGTGGAAATTGAAGGTCCCTCTTGTCGTGGATTAATAGGATGAACCGTGGTATCCTCTACAATTGGATTTGGATTAGTTTGCAAAGAAAGCCTCCGATTCATAATGTATATTATTTTCTTTTCTTTCTCTTCTTCAATGACTTCTTGAGGTCTCTTCTTCCTTGTTGATTTGTTTACTTGGTTACGTGCATTCCCCATCACCACAATGATCAATTGAATATAGTTTGTTTTTGTTGCTCCTCAATTACAAGCTCGTCAATAATAAGCAAATGGAAGTTAAATCATAAATTGTTTGGGCTCTTTGATTCTCTTGTACACTTGTGTATATCCACCATCACCATGAAATGGTCTTGAAGCTTGATATCTTATCTTGTGTGCTCCTCAAATATAAGCAAAATGAATCTTTCAAAGGACTTATCTTTGGTGTTATTCAATTGGAGATTCTTCAAGCTTATTGATTATCTTCTTCAAATATGGCCATATAACCCAACACCACACTGAGCAACCATGAAAGATGTGCTCAATGTTGCACCTGCATAAAAAAAATAATGATGGATTTGGTGTAGAGTGTGAGAATTTCCAATGGCGGGCTCATGTTGTTTGAAAAATCGTGGGAGTGTTGTTTTGGCTCGGACAGAGTGAAGTTGCTCTTGGACAGGGACAATCCACTGTTTATGGAGTTACAAAACACGCACGCGTTATATAAAGCAAAAACGCGTGTGCGATATGTAGTGCAAAAAGGCGTACGCGATATTGTCAAGCATAATAAATAGGTTAGGTGCACGGCTAGGGCAATGAACAAAATCAAAATAAAACTAATAATTTATATGGTTACATACAAAACAAATGTTTTTAGTGTGGGGACAAATGTTTTGTATGGTTTAATACCCCCTAGCTCTCTCCCAATAATCCCTAGATACCCCCTATCTCTTTCTAAATATATGTCCCTCATTCTCCCTACATCCCTCTCTACATGTTTCTTTCATGTTTCTTTCTCTCCCTTACTCCAGCCATGTCCCTACCACCCCACTCTCCATCTCTCCACCTTCTCTTTAACTTCATCATTATCCCTCCCTATAGCACTCTCTCCCTTCTTCTCCCTTAATCACTAACCCTCTACGCCTTTATCCCTCCCCCCTACACTCTCTGTCTTACCTTGTTCCTAGAGCCCCTCCCCCATAAAGGCCTTTAGACACTCTTCTAAACATGAATCCCTAAGTGCATAAGTGCACAAGATGATGAGGAGGAGGAGGGTGATGACAATGAAGATGATCATGATGCAGATGAAGATGATAAAGATGATGATGAGGAGGAGGGTGATGAGAATGAAGATGATCATGATGCAGATGAAGATGATAAAGATGATGATGTTGATGAAGATGATGGTGATGATGATGAAGATGTTGGTGATGATGGTGATGGTGATGTTCGGATGATGTTGATGATGATGGTGATGGTGATGTTTGGATGATGTTGATGATGATGATGAAGATGATAGTGACATGATGGAGATGTTGATCTGATGAGGAAGATGATGATGATGATGGTGATGAGGATGAAGATGTTGATGATGATGATGATGGTGATGAAGATGATGGTGATGAAGAAGATGATGATGATGGAGATGTTGTGTTGATGGGGAACCTAGAGATGACAATGATGACGAAGATGGTGATGGTGATGGCGATGGTAATGGTGATGACGATGAAGATTTTGATGATAATGCTGGTGGTGATGATGATGAAGATGTTGACGATGATGGTGATGGTGATGTTTAGATGATGATCATGATGATGTTCAGAATATCATGATGGTGATGGAGAAGATGACGATGATGGATATGTTGATGAGGAACCTACAGATTCCAATGATGATGATGATGATGGTGCTGGTAATGATGATGAAGATGTTGATGATGATGGTGATGGTGATGTTCGGATGATGATGATGATGATGATGATTATGATGAAGATGATGGTGACATGATGGAGATGTTGATCTGATGAGGATGGTGATGAAGATGATGATGATGAAGAAGATGATGATGGTGATGAAGAAGATGATAATGATGGAGATGTTGTGTTGATGGGGAACCTAGAGATGACAATGATGATGAAGATGGTGATGGTGATGGTGATGGTGATGATGATGAAGATTTTGATGATGATGCTGATGGTGATGATGATGATGATGATGTTGATGGTGATGATGATGAAGATGTTGATGATGATGGTGATGGTGATTTTCAGATGGTGATGATGATGATGATGATGATGATGATGATGATGATGATGATGATTATGGATATGTTAATGAGGAAGGGGGAGATGACAATGATGATGAAGATGTTTATGGTCATGAAGATGATGATGATGGTGATGGTGATGATGATGGAGATGTTGAAGATGATGGAGATGGCAATGAAGATGATGTTGATGATGATGATGGTGAAGATGATGAAGAATATGATGATGATGGAGATGTTGATCTGATGACGATGAAGATGATGATTATGGTGATGATGATGAAGATGTTGATGCTGATGATGATGGTGATGAAGATGATGAGGATGGAGAAGATGATGATGATGGATATGTTGATGAGGAACCCACAAATTCCAATGATGATGATGATGATGGTGATGATGATGAAGATGTTGATGATGATGGTGATGGTAATGATGATGAAGATGTTGATGATGATGGTGATGGTGATGATGATGGTGATGGTGATGGTGATGTTCATCAGATGATGATGATGATGATGAAGATGATGGTGACATGATGGAGATGTTGATCTGATTCAAGGAAGATGATGATGATGATGGTGATGATGATGAAGATGTTGATGATGATGATGATGGTGATGAAGATGATGTTGATGAAGAAGATGATGATGATGGAGATGTTGATGTTGATGGGGAACCTAGAGATGACAATGATGATGAAGATGGTGATGGTGATGGTGATGGTGATAACGATGAAGATTTTGATGATGATGGTGATGGTGATGATGGTGATGGTGATGTTTAGATGATGATCATGATGTTGTTTAGAAGTTGATGATGATGATTATGGAGATGTTGATTTGATCAGGAATATGATGATGATGATGATGATGATGGTGATGATGATGAAGATGTTGATGATGACGATGATGGTCATGAAGATGATGATGATGATGATGAATCTGATGCTGATGGAAAATATGATGCTCACAACTCCCTCTAGTCTCTCTCTCTCCAACCATCAATCTCTCTCTCTCTCTCTCTCTCTCTCTCTCACAAACACACATACATACACACACATTATGTCCCTTTCCATTCTCAAACCCATCCCCCCTCCATCCATATATATCTCCACCTTTCTCCTTCCATCTGTCACCCTACCTTCTCTCCCTCCCTCTCTCATCGCCTATCTCTCTCTCACCTTCTATCACTCCCTCATGTTATCTTTCCCTCAACATATCCCAATCTCTCCATCACTCCCTCTCTCTCACACACTTTATGTCCCTTCCCCCTCCTCTCATATTCTCTCTCTCTCTCTCTCTCTCTCTCTCTCTCTCTCGCCACCACTCCCTGCATGTCTCCCACCAATACTTTCTGTCCCTCACTTCCTATCTCTTTATTTCATTCTATCCCCATCTATCTCTCACTCCCTCCAAATCCATTCCTCCCCATTGTCCCTCTCCCTCCCTCGCTCTATGTCTCCCCCCCTCTTGTATTCTTTATTTCTCTCTCACATCCCCCTTACCTCCATCCATTCCCCCTTGTCACTCAAGTCTCACTTTCAACTTCTAACTCTATACCTCTTCAGAACCTATTCTACTCCTAATAGTGCTCTCAAGCTCCACTTCCCTTAACCCTGTGTAGCCCATCATGTTCTCATTCCCTTCATCTCTCTCCACTCAAGCTTCCAACATCCTTCTAAGCCCTTGACCCTTTCCCATCCCTATTCAATATTAACCATAGATTCCCTTGACCATTTCCCACTCCTTCTCAAATATTAAACAAAAATTCTCTTGAGTCTTCCACACCTCCTCTTTCTCAAGTATTAAACATATATTTTATGATTTGCATAACGCGAGCGCGTTTTTTAACTATATAACACGTACGCATTATGTAGTTATATAACACGAGCGCGTTATGTATATCTAAAAGCGCGGCAATATTTTTGAATTTAAACAGAATGCGCTCGTGTTTTGTAGAGCCTAAACCAGGCCGAGTCACATGCTCACATGTCAACAATAATCCTATGTGTATGTTTTGGATTTTGCTTTGGTAATTCCAAACTTGTGCTATGCTAATGAAAAACCAAAGCTAATTGGGTATTTCTTCTAGTTTCTGGAGAAGCCTGTGCTTAGCCACTCGTTACAATATGCTACACAGAGTCATTTTTGACGAAATCTTAGACACAAATAGCATTTTTTCTGCAGATTCCAAACATGTAAGTTTTATTTTGAAATATTAATTTTTCCTATTTTCTTTCAATTTCTTTTATGTCCTACCTCCTTAACTCGTGAAACACACTGTTAGTGTTTCTTCATAACTTTTTCAATTCTCCATCATTTCAAAAAAAAAATTGTATGGTGCACAAGAGGACACTAACCTCCACGTTCTATGAAAAATCCATTTTAAGATTTTTGCATTAAGACCTTCAAAAGCTCTACCCACAAAAGAGGTACTATTTTCGAGGTTTGATCACTTAGACAATTATAAAAAAATTATAAAATTACTAATTTAATTTTCGAAAAATAATGGCCCAAATTGCTATGTGTTCTCTACATGCATGCCGATTTTTGTAGCTTGATTCCATCATTTAGGCCCTCAAAGGCTCTACCCACAAAAACATGTACTTTATCATTTGCGTGAAAAATAAAAAGTGTCTGTTAGGAAAAATGAAACCTGACATAGATATGCAAATTTTCAATACATAAAAGTTATATATTAGGAAACGTGATTCAATTTCCTATATTTCATCTTTTTTACTCAATGCAAGATATTTTGCGTAAGTAGCTCAAAACACCCAAGTAAGTTGAGGGATGCCTGTTTTTTCTGCTTTTTCAGTTTTCTATTGCCGCGCCAAAAGTGACCCTCATTAGCTTGCACCCAACTATAAGTGGGCAGTGTTGAAGTGTGTAAATATTGACTAGATTAAAGGTTTTGGAAAAAGCTTTAGGCAATCTAAAGGTTGCAACCAAAAATAAACACAAAGATTATGCAGAATGAGCTAAAGCTTTTCAATCTTTATTCAAAAACAAAAGATCAACTAATACAATTACAAAACAAATTTAAATGTGTATTTAAACAATTATAGAAAACCTAAAAAACTAACCTAACTTTTACATGCATACAAAGCAAGCTGCTGTTGCATATTTTATTTAACTGAACTTCTAAATAAAAGTTAAAGCAAAAGCTAGCGCTAACGCTAACAAAAGTAAATACAATCATGTACTCCCTATGAATATATGGTATGGACATCTGAATTTGGGCGAGACCATTGAGTTCTTCTACCTCTAAATTCAGTGAATGGCAAGTATACAGTATGGACATCGTTTCGAATTTGGGCGAGACCATTGAGTTCTTCGACCTCTAAATTCAGTGAATGGCGAGTAAGGTTATGCCTTCCATTCTATTTCGACTAAGATATAACCTTTCCTTCTCCACGTAGAGTCTAAAATCTTCGAAAGGTTTTAGATATCTTGCAAGGACTGTCTCTGATCTTTCTGCGGACGTAACGCTATGAAGAACGGGCAGAACACAAACCAGGCGTTTTCATTCCCGCTAAACATTCCAAACTATAGAAATGCATGAGTGAAGTGAAGCGGAGAGAGACCCCATTAAGATGCCCAGAGTGCCAGGGCTTCTTCATTCCAAGGCCATGAGTAGCAAACTGTAAAACAGATTACCTCCTCTCTATTTCTGGCCTTCCCGGGAATCGATGCACGAATCAGCTATGACGGCATGCACTGATCCAGAACGATAATCAACCCCATAACGAAAGCTTGGTCGTAGCCAGGGCTCACCGTCAGATTGAACACGTCTGTTCCTAGCGTTATCTCTGATCTCGCCTGCTTTGGCTTCACCTGCAATATAACCATGAATAATACATTCAGAACCTTGGCGTCAAAATTTACTTGAATATACGAGGTAAACTCGACATCCTAGGCGCATAAAGTTAACTGCGAACAAAGTTACAAACCTCTGCAATGACTTCGTTAAGGCTGTTGAAAAGGGTGAAGGAACGCTTGGCATAACATCCTTCAACACGGTAGTCAGAGTGCGCTTTCTTCTTGTTTCTTTTAGCCGAAGAACACAGGTAAACCTCTGCTAAATTCTTTGTGGGAATCAGCAGAGAGGATGTCCTTTTAGTTTTCATTACAAACAATGGTTTTTGGGTGTCCCGGAATTCTCCTAAGAATCCTTGCCATTCATGCTGCAGACTCAACCTCTGTTTCACAGACAATACAATTCAATATTAGTCTTTCAAACGTTACAGAATTTTAGTGATTCTTAGTTACAGGAAGGAAAAACGATGGAAACCTAATTGAAAGATTTTATATACCTTGCGTCGCATTGTGAGGAGAGCCATTCCTGCAGTGTCCATGAGAACAACTTCATCCTGTGGATCTGAAGGATAATTGTCTACTCTAAACACAAGGTTCCCGGTGGAGTCGAACACAGTAAAACCGTTGCAGCTAAAAACAAGCGATTTCCGCCACACTGTTAGCGCTGTGGAGGACATCTTTGCAAGCTTATCGTCGATAACAACATTCCCGGTGAATTCTTGGTGGTGTGGATAAATCCTAGTAGACATTGCTTCCAAGAATATGAGACAGCCGAGGGTGCAGGCCAGGGATGGGCGAAATAATAATGTAAGTAATGAAAAAGTTAGTCACGTAGAGACGACGCCAAGGCTATAATGACTCGCTGCATTTCAGTTGCGGTAAATCCCTTCTTATATTGAAGGGTCATTGCTTTGAAACTAGGCATCCTCTAATCTTCCTTAAAATTAAAAAATGTTTCCTCTTAAAATAATATATGACTAACCGATAAGTCTTACTTGATATACTCGGGAATATTATTTAAAAGATTTCAAGGTTAGCCAGTAAGTCACGTGGGAGCTGGTGGCTGGTTGTAACCAGTGACAAGGCATGATGTTTACTTGTGGGGTCAGTTTCTTTTAGTGGAATAAATATGTCATCCCATAATAACAATAACAATATTATTAATTCATGTTGTGACAGATTTAGTTTAAATTAATGTTTTTCCTCCGACAGAGAATGTATTTGTTAATTTATCTCATTGTAACTATGACAATCCAACTACCATCTGACAACATACCTTGTCATTACATGACTAACTAATGTTCGGTGCTCAGAATTAAAGTAAAAAATATAATTGTGCAGCCGCAATGTGATAAGAATTGTTCATGAAATCAATAAATAAAACAATGGTTGTGGTTGCTCTTAATTTTAGCCACATGAATCTACGTCGAACCATTGCCCTAAGTGTCCTATGGTCACCATGTCACATAAAGAACATTTCCACAAATAGAAAAATGTCAAAGATTAAAAGCTAAATGATTTATATATTTCTGGAAAACTAAGTTTTCGTTGGATCTTTGAAAAAGGACGAAGAAAAATAAATATATATTGAATAATGATAGCTGAATAGTTTATATATTTCTTCGAAAGTTATAAACTATGTTTTTATTGGATGTTTGAAACACGACCCTTAAAATATGTAATATTAGCAACACGACACAATAATACATGTAGACAATGTCTACCTACATATAAATATATATTTTTAAATGAAAAGTAAATTGAGAAAAAAAATGTGTATATAAAAATTATTTTTAAATTATAAAATATATATATATATATATATATTTTAAATAGACATTCATCAATGGTTAAACACGTATTAAAAAAGAGTACAGTTTAGAGAGTACATCATAGATTATTGTGTAGTAATTTTGCTGTGATCATTGTAACAAAATCATTATTATTATATCAAACTAAAGTAATCATGTTCTCTATCTTCCTTTCCAACCAAAGGTTTTTAAGAAAAAATGTGTGAAATGGGGCAAAGTATCACAATTTTTTTTGCTTCAAATATGCAAGTCCAATACACAAGGGCACATGCTTCCTCTCGATTGGACTAACGTGGGACAAATGTGCTACGCATAACCCATCTTACTTCCATGTGTGAAAAGGATGAGGATGAGTTAGCACATCAACTATATAATTTCTTCAATTTTGCAATATATAAGAGGGGCCATCCTATTTCATAAAGAATCAAGTTCAGATTGTTAGAGATAATTGAGAAATGGATCTATCAATGTACGTGTAGTTTAATTTTTTAGAGAAAATTACATAAAGAATCTAGTTTAGGTTTTTAGAGAAAATTGAGAAATGGATAAAGATAAGGTTGTTATTTTGGTAAGGATAGAGATAAGGTTGTTATGTGGATGAAGATAACAGTGATGTGTGATTATTTGATCTATTATGAAGAGAAATGGATATAACCTACTCATGTATATACTAAATAGTTGATATGTTTTTTAGTACAATACATTATAATATGGTTTGAGTCTTCACATTCATGCTTCACACACTTTTATTACTATTCTAGGTATAAGTGCTAAAGGTAAGGTGCTCTAATACGTTTGTTGGAGGAGAAGATTATGACTAAGAAGGTTTCCATATCGCAATCAAGAATCGAAGTATGCCAGTATTACGAAGTATTGAGACTGAAGAGAGATGGTGCAATATAGGTAAGATACATGTTGTTGGATTAACCATCGCATCTATGGGAATTGATATTGTGGACTCACCACAACCTCGGGAACATGGGACTAACCGCCCACTCAAGGTTATCTGGTTGGTTTGGAAGTTTATAATTATCTGTGATTTTAGTGTAACGACATACCTTAACATGGTATTAGACATTTGGCTTAGGTCTAAGTCCCTTAGTTACATTGGAGGGGGGGTGTTGGATTAACCATCACACCCTTGGGAATTGATATTGTGGACTAACTGTCACCGTGGGAACATGGGACTAACCGCCCACTCAAGGTTATTTGGCTCATTTGGAACTTTACCAATATCTGTGGGTTTTGGTGTAATGACAAACCTTAACAAACATTACTATGTTGTTATTGTATGAAGAGACAAATCATTTGTACTCTTTCAAGAATTCACTCCAACACCTTACATGGACTGAAGGTTCTTGAGTAATCTCTTTGTTTCCTTTGGGAATTGAGCTTCCATTTGAGAGAGGGTTGCTGTAATACCCTCGGTTTTGACTTGGAATATATTAACTCAAATCATGTAAATGATGTAAATATGCTAGTATGGATTCCTAGTGCAAAGCTCAAGGCCAAGACCTGACTAGTGAATGACTATGCATGTATAATGTAAACATTTATTTATGGATTGTGTGGTGGGATTAACATGCCAATTTGAATGCTATGTAAATATTATGTTGGAAAATAATAGTGGTCCAAGATGGTTGTGTAAAGAGCACTAGAGGGGCTATGATTCCACTAGAGGGGAAGAGGAAAGGGATCCTATGCTGAGATTAAATCCTCTATTGCCAAGTTTCAACCTTCAACTCACCCATCAAATCATTCCACTTCCTTTTGACTATTAAATCAAATCATTGAATGCATGTGTGAGGTTGGTGAGGAAAGTCTTCTCAGGTAGTTATGAAAGAATGGGATGGATATAATTCCATGAATGTTGTAAAAGTCCTCTCTTCTATGTTCAAAATTTATGTCATGTGTCTTTTCCACCATAATTTCTCTCATGTCTTTTGGAATCTACCATCCATTTTTCATTATGCATATTTTTGGGCAACAGTTTTACACTACACAAATTTCTTGTTTTTGTTGTTCATACCATTTCTATTACTTACCAGACTCTGTCATACCCATAAATTCAAATTTGGAAACAAATTTGAGGGGAAAATAGATGGTTGTATGTTCGCATAGAGGTTGGGAAACCTAGGAACATTTACCCATTGATTTTTGCTACTTCTACATGTTTGAGAAGCCGTGACTTAATTAAAAAATAGGTTCTCCAACAACATACAATAGATTGGACTCTTATTGCACCCACTGGTAAGTAATATAAGGGTTGGATTTCCTTAGGGAATTGTGGATTAGTTAAGGGAAATTATTTCTATGTGTTGTGTGGGGTGGTTTGAACGGGTTCCATGGCTGTGATGGTTGATTGAGAATCTTGTAGAGATTTGGATGAGCATTTGGCTAAGAATTGAGAGGGTAATGAGTAGAGGGATGAGAGAGGGAATCATATAGGTGATTCCTTCTCCCTGGTGATCTGATAGACCATGTTGGGGGTTCCCTGTCAACAAAAAGAGCATATGATGGAGATAGTGCCTATGGTTGGGTGCAATATGGCTCTCACATATCCAGTTTCTTAGATCTTCTCTGTTTAAAGATAGGTATTCTCTTTGTATTTGATTGTACGATCATTTTAGTTTATGCCTATCATGAATGTACTTGTGTATGCATGCTTTGTGTGTGGATAGAAATTTATTTTCGTTGTGTTTTTCATTTATACATATGCACACACTTTTTATTATAATTTATGAATTCACAATATGGCCATGGGAAAAATTTAGAAGCCCAAAAATCATAAATATCCCCCTTCAGTTGGATGGATCGATGGGTGGAGACATGACATAGTGATATTAGAGATATTGGTTGCAACTGCAGGGTTGTATGGGTCAGAATCCACAATAACATGTAGAAAATCCAAGTTGCATAGGATTGTTGACAAGTGCTTCTATGCAAATCTTGGGTTTAACTAATAGATGGTGTCTTAATGGGCCCCAAGAATTAAAATATGTGATTTACCAACAACATAGGTAGATTGGGTTTAGGAAATTTGGAAAATTTCAAACGATAGGGTTATTAGTGATCAAATTTAGGTTTTGTTATGCAACAAAGATATTTTTGAAATGGGGGAAATTGAAGCTTTGTTTATTTATGAAAATTTAAGGAACAAATTCAACACTTTCACTTTCGCGGGATTACATTTTCTCGTTAAGCTTATTTTCATGATTCCAATGGTATCTTTCTTGAATATTTTGACCATTGGAGTTAGGAGAGCACTCCATCGCTACATTTTAAGGATTCTGTGGCTAAAATTAAACTATTAGGTGCACTCATACCCTCTTTTGCATGGTCAGCCTAATTCTACTCCTAGTTTCATGGTCCTCATGCCTTATTTTTGGCTTGTATTTTGTCACGTCCCCTCCCATGGATCCAACTCAAGGAAAGAAAATGACTAGAACTCTTGGGATTTTACATGAAACTCAACCCCATTCATCATTGACAATACAAATAAAACAAATATGTGCAGATGTATAAATCATTTAAACACAAATGAAGTAAAATTCTTTTACAGACATTTCACATGCATACACCAGCATAATCACAATAGTCAATAATTAAATACCTTGCATAATTAACACAAACGAGAATACTCATATGTATGTAATTCTATCTCAAGCAACTAGCTATGCAGCTGCAACATTCCACCCAGCCATAGGCCAATTGTGTTCATCAATCTCTCAACACAATTGCCACCCCCGAGATGTGCATGATTTTCACAAGGAATGGGAACCTACAAACCTATGCAAAGAAAAATGAACATCACATCTGATCCAAGCTAGTCAATAGTTGGGTTTATCAAGCCATATCTGAACCCTCTATTTTTGAATGCTTGCACTCAAACTCAATCCAAAGCAATGGATACCCATTTCAAACCACAACATTCTCTCCCACACACAACAATCTCAAATATTGGGCATGGATACACATTTGTAACAATGGGATTTACAAAATAGGGTCCCCATTAGTTCTTCGAGTTTGTGGCACATCTAAAACGAATTATTGGGAGGGAAAATCGACCACGGGGAAGAAAACACTTTTCCTCACATGTATATGAGAATTTGAATGGCCAAAAACGACCTCTATGGACCCCAATTCGATCTCCCTTCCTCCCAGTTGCTCTGCAACACCAAAAATGCCCTCTTCACAACTAGAAAAAAGGGAAACACCAGAAAAACGTGGAGGAAAAATGCCCCACCAACTAAAAGTGCATGAGAGAGCCCAACTGGTGGATGGATAATGGCTTGGGAAGAAATTTCATGGCTCTTTTCATTCCCAAGAAGCCAAACACATTTTCCAAAAATGGTGGCTTTCCCATACCCAAATTTGGACAGCCATACCTCTCCATTTCCCAAATAATAACTATTTCAACCAAGTCTTGGAGAAATAAATGATTGGGTAGAGAAGTTAACATGGGTAGTTGAAGGTTCATGGGTTCTCTCAATGACACTTGGATTGACTTGATTGGTTCAAGGGTTTGAATATTTCCCTTCCAATTCCTTATAAAAATCATGCCCCCATACTCTTGTTGCATTGCATTTCATAGCTAGTTGTGGGTATTTTATTAAAATGCATATTTACATGATATTTACAATTTCCATAGATCATGGCTAGCACGCAAACCATATGCATTAATTTTTAATACTAAATCAATGGCGTGGCCTTGGCCTTGAGATCCTCGCAAAGATTTTATAACAATATTGCATCATTTATATTTTAATGCAATGGGGTCAAAATAGGGATATTACATATTTGGTTAGCTAACTCACTTATGAGAGTTCAATTCACTATTTGTTCATTCTAGCTAAGTTAAGCCTCAACTAGTTATATTTTTGCTTACTTTTCCATTCTTGCACATGGAAAGTATATATATTCTTGTAATCTCTCATCCCATCATTAGCTTTTAGATATCAATGAGAATTATTATTTGCGGCAATTTACTCTTCTCATCTCTTTCTTTGCAATTGATTAATGTATTGCTTCATGCTTAGATTCTAGATCTCTCACAAAATATTACATGGTATCATAGCTAGCTGAATCTAGGTAGTTATATACAATTTTTGAAGGTTGAAAGCACATGGATAGCGCACCACAAGTGATGGATAAACCAAAAGTCTCCTAAGCTACATAAGTAATGATTCTCTTGCATAGCAAAGGACTCTACATGATAACAATGGGAAAAAGGGACAAAACCAATTTTCTAGGTGGAAAATCAAAGTAGTTTAACAAGATGATGAAGAATACGGATTTTATCTCTCTCTCTCTCTCTCTCTCTCTCTCTCTCTCTCTCTCTCTTATTTTCACATCAGTTTGCTACATATCCCAATGAAGTCTTGATCAAAATTTCTAGCATCTTTTAAGAAGACATCAGTTGGAGAATTAGTACATTAGTGCATTGTTACAATCCAAGACTTCTTCAAAAGATTTAGATCTCTTTTGTAGCAGCTCAACGCATGTGGGATAGATAAGGAAGAGGATTAGGTTTCCAATTTTTATTTTGTCAATAGAAAGACTCCTAGTTGAGAATTAAGAAGATCCACCAGATGAAAGCAAAGACAAGCATATTGGACACACCTTGATTTTTACCCCATGTCTTCCAGCTACTACTTCATATGGATAAAGGAGGATATCATTTTCACTATGTGCTCTCTAGTTACTCAACACCATCCTCTTTTGAGAGAGGGTTTTTCCCATGAGATTTTCACTTTTGTCTTAGTTTATGAGGATATTATTATTATGTTTGAGTACCTAAAATGGCTCAATGTACGAGACTCAACAAAATTTTTTGTATGCATTACATTCTCCTATGTTTGGCTTAAGGGGGTGTTGGAACAAAATCAACACTTTCACTCCCCTGCGAGTGCATTTTCTCTCCATTTGCTAGTTAATTTTAGTTTCATGATTCAAATGGTATCATTCTTGGATATTTTGGCCACTTGAGTTATGAGAGCACTCCTATCTACATTTTAGGGATTCCATGGCTAAAATTAGTCTTAGGAGCACTCCTACCCTCTTCTGCATGGTCAACCCAATTCTACTACTTGTTTCATGGTCATCATGCCTTATTTTTGGCCTATATTTGGTTAGCTAACTCCCTCATGAGAGTTCAATTCACTATTAGTTCATTCTAGTTAAGTTAAGCCTCAACTAGTTTTATTTTTGCTTAATTTTCTATTCTTGAACATGGCAAGTGTATTTATTCTTGTAATCTCTCATGTCATCATGAGATTTTAGATATCAGTGAGAATTATTATTTGCGGCAATTTTACTCTTCTCATCTCTATCTTTGCTTTTGATTAATGTATTGCATCATGCCTAGATTCTAGATCTCTCATAAAATGTTACAATGAGGATGTGATAGAGTGGTATTAGAGTTATTGGTTTCCTCATGAGGGTTGTATGGGTCGGAATCCATAGTCACAGGTTAGAAAATCCAAGTTGCATAGGAAGTGTTGACAAGTGCTTCTATGAAAATCTTGGGTTTAACTAATACATGGTGTCTTAATGGGGCCCAATAATTAAATCTGTGATCTACCAATAGGAATGGTAGATCGGGTTAAAGAAATTTGGAAACAATCAAATGGTAGGGTTATTAGTGATCAAATTTTGGTTCTACTATGCAACATAGATATTTTTGAAGGCATGAAATTGAAATTTTGTTTATTTATGAAAATTTAAAAATTGGAAAATTTGAGATGGACTCCACCCATGCCATGTGGATAGGAGTATGACGTGGAGCAGCCATGTACGATGAATGCACATGTGGCCAGATCCAAACAAGGCCATCGGGGAAGCCAATCTCAGCTTGATTGAAGGAAAGTATGAGAGTGATCAGAGAATTTGAGGAAAGTTCGAAAGTGATTGGAGGGAATTCCTATAGTGATCAAACGAAGGGTCTCAAAAACCAAGCACAATGTTGTATCGGAAGTGTGGTATTGTAGGGTCCATGACATAAGTGTCTTCTGAAGGCGTGATAGAGTGTCTCCAATGGTGTATTGTCGATTCTTTTGGGAGTACCATTTCAAGGATTAACACGATAGAGTTTGCGGGAAAGATTGATGGCGTATCCCAATAGCATATGGGAGAATTGTATCGGGAGTTCCACTTCAAGATTGATGCGATGGATTTAATGAGAAAGGACGATGAAGAAGGTTCAATATCATCTATATTTGATGTCATCTATCGGAGATAGGTCATTGAAATATTGGTATTGGGTGACATGAAGAGTTCGATAGAAGAAATCCGATAAATGTCACCAAAAAAGTTAAAAATAAAAGTCTAGAGCTCAAAAATTGTTTTGAGCATAAGAGGAGTAGTTTATCTTGTAATTAGATGAGACCTGAGATGCTTGGATGCCATCTACGAAGGGTAAATAACTATTACTGAGGGGCATTGGCCTATTCTTCTTTGACTTGACAACAATTTTGAAATAGTGACTTTTAAAGGTTAGAACGTCCATTTCATTAAATCTGGATTTATTCCAGTCCAAGCCTCTTTGGAGAGAGGAAAAAAACGACCTTTCTAAATCCCAAAACTAGGGTTTCAAATTGTAAAATGAAGATTTATATAGCCCCAAAAGTGCCAAATTCAAGTAGGTACGTAATCTGATATTGGCACTTTTGGAACTTGTTTTGGCACTTTTTGAACTTGATTATGCACTTTTTAAACCCATTTTTGCACTTTAGAAAGGTTAATTTTGGACTTTTTGAAACGGTTTTTGTACTTTTTGAATAAGGTTTTTCACTTTTTTATTAAGATTTTACACTTTTAACATCGAATTTGAACTTGTTAAATTCAATATTGAAACTTTCAATTTTTATTTATCACTTTATGAAATCCATTTTCATACCTAATTTTAAATCGCATTTCAAACAAAACAATACATAGAAAAATATGAAGATAACTAGAAAACATTTTCAAACATATAAATATATACCTTGACTAATGTGCGGTGCTCAGAATTAAAGGAAAGAATATAATTGTGCAGCCGCAATGTGATAAGAAGTGTTCATGAAAGCAATAAATAAAACAATGGTTGTGGTTGCTGTTATTTTTAGCCACATGAATCTACGTCGAACCATTGTCCTAAGTGTCATATGGTCACCACCATGTCACATAAAGAACACTTTACAAATAGAATAATGTCAAAGATGGAAAGCTAAATGATTTATATATTTCTGGAAAACTGTGAAATAGAATAATGTCAAAGTTGAAAAGCTAAATGATTTATATATGTCTGGAAAACTAAGTTTTCGTTGGATCTTTGAAAAACGATGAAGAAAAATAAATATACATTGAATAATGTCAAGATGAAAAGCTGAATAGTTTATATATTTCTTCGAAAATTATAAAATATGTTTCATTGCATGTTTGAAACACGACCCAAAAAATTATATGTAATATTAGAAACACGACACAGTAATATATGTAGACAATGTCTACGTATATATAAATATTTTTTTAAAATTATAAGTAAATTGAGAAACAAATATGTGTATATAAAATATATTTTTAAATTATAAAAATAAAAAATATATATAAATTTCAAATAGACATTCATTAATGGTCAAAGACCTATTAAAAAAGAGTACAACTTAGAGAGTACATTATAGATTATTGTGTAGTAATTTTGCTGTGATCATGGTAACAAAATCAATATTATTGTATTAAACTGAAGTAATCATGTTCTCTCTCCTCCTTTTCAACTAAAGGTTTTTAAAAAAATGTGTGAAATGGGGCAAAGTATCGCAACTTTTCTTTTTCTTCAAATATGCGAGTCCAATACACTAGGGCACATACTTCCTCTCAATTGGACTGACGTGGGACAAATGTGCTACGCATAACCCATCTTCCATGTGTGAAAAGGATGAGTTAGCACATCAACTATCTTCTTCAATTTTGCAATATATAAGGGGGGCCATATCAAGGATCCTATTTCATAAAGAATCGAGCTCAGATTGTTAGAGATAATTGAGAAATTGATCTATCTACGTTAATAGGAGGGTAGTGTAATTTTTTTTAAAATGTAGCCATATCATGATCTTATTTCATAAAGAATTTAGTTTAGCTTGTTAGAGATTATTGAGAAATGGATAAAGATAAGGTTCTTATTTTGGTAAGGATAGAGATAAGGTTGTTATGTGGATGAAGATAAAGGTGATGCGTGATTATTTGATCTCTTATGTAGAGAAATGGTTATAACCTACTCATGTATATACTAAATAGTCGATATGTTTTAGTACAATATATTATATTATGGTTTGAGTGTTCACATTCATGTTTCACACACTTTTTATTATTATTTTAGGTATAAGTGTTAAAGGAAAGGTGCTCCAATACATTAGTTGGAGGAAAAGATTATGACTAAGAAGGTTTCCATATCGTAATCAAGAACTGAAGTATGTTAGTATTATGAAGTATTGAGACTGAAGAGAGATGGTACAATATAGGTGAGACACATTGTTGGACTAAGTATTGCATCTCTGGGAATTGATATTGTGGACTCACCACAACCTCAGGAACATGGGACTAACTACCCAATCAAGGTTATTTGGTTGGTTTGGAAGTTTATAATTATATGTGGTTTTAGTGTAATGACAAACCTTAACATGGTATTAGAGATTTGGCCTAGGTCTAATTCCCTTGAGTTACGTAGGAGGGGGGTGTTAGACTAACCATCCCACCCTTGGGAATTGATATTGTGGACTAACTATCTCCATGGGAACATGGGACTAACCACCCACTCAAGGTTATTCGGTTGGTTTGGAACTTTACCAATATCTGTGGGTTTTGGTGTAACGACAAACCTTAACAAACATTACTATATTGTTATTGTATGAAGAGACAAATCATGTGTACTCTTTGAAGAATTCACTATAACACCTTACATGGATTGAAGGTTCTTTAGTAATCTCTTTGTTTCCTTTGGGAATTGAGCTTCCATTTGAGAGAGGGTTGTTTTAATACCCTCAGTTTTGACTTGGAATATATTAAATCAAATCATGTAAATGATGTAAATATGCCAGTATGGATTCCTAGTGCAACGCTCAAGGCCAAGGCCTCACTAGTGAATGGGTAGGCATGTATAATGTAAACATTTCTTTATGGATTGTGTGGTGGGATTAACATGCCAATTTGAATGCTATGTAAATATTATGTTGGAAAATGATACTGGTCCAAGATGGCTGTGTAAAGAGCATTAGAGGGGATATGATTCCACTAGAGGGGAAGAGGAAAGGGAGCCTATGCTGATATTAAATCCTCTATTGCCAAGTTTCAACCTTCATCTCACCCAATTGCTACCATTTCCCTTAAACTAAGCCAATTACTTCCTTTTGACTATTAAATCAAATCATTGAATGCATATGTGAGGTTGGTGAGGAAAGTCTTCTCAGGTAGTTATGAAAGAATGGGATGGATATAATTCCATGAATGTTGTAAAATTCCTCTCTTCTATGTTCAAAATTTATGTCATGTGTCTTTTTCACCATAATTTCTCTCATCTTTTGGAATCTACCATCCATTTTTCATTATGCATATTTTTGGGCAACAGTTTTACACTGCACAAACTTCTTGTTAAATTGTTGTTCATACCATTTCTATTACTTACTAGACTCTGTCATACCCATAAATTCAAATTTGGAAACAAATTTGAGGGAAAAAGAGATGGTTGTATGTGCGCATAGAGGTTGGGAAATCTAGGAACATTTACCCATTGATTTTTGCTACTTCTACATGTTTGAGAAGCCATGAATTAATTAAAAAATAGGTTCTCCAACAACATACAATAGATTGGACTCTTATTGCACACACTGGTAAGTAGTATAAGGGTTGGATTTCCTTAGGGAATTGTGGATCAATTAAGGGAAATTATTTCTATGTGTTGTGTGGGGTGGTTGGAAGGGGTGCCATGGCTGTGATGGTTGAGTGAGAATCTTGTAGAGCTTTGGATGAGCATTTGGATAAGAATTGAGAGGGTAATGAGTAGAGGGATGACAGAGAGAATCCTATAGGTGTTTCCTTCTCCCTGATGATCCGATAGCCCATGTTGGGGGTGCCCTCTCAACAAAAAGAGCATATGTTGGAAAGAGTACCTATGGTTGGGTGGAAGATGGATTTCACAAATAAAATAAATATGTGCATATGTATAAATCATTTAAACATAGATGAAGTAAAATTCTTTTACACAGATTTCACATGCATACATCAACATAATCACAATAGTCAATAATTAAATACCTTGCAGAATTAACACAAAAGAGAATACTCATCTCGATGTAATTCTATCCCAAGAAACTAGCTATGCAGCTACAACATTCCACCCATCCATAGGCCAATTGTGTTGATCAATCTCTCAACACAATTGCAGCCCCTGAGTTGGGCATGATTTTCACAAGGAATGGGAACCTACAAACCTATGCATAGAAAAATGAACATCACATCTAATGCAAGCTAGTCCATAGTTGGGTTTATCAAGCCATATCTGAACCCTCTATTTTTGGATGCTTGCACTCAAACTCAAGCCAAAGCAATGTATACCCATTTCAAACCACAACATTCTGTCCCACACACAACAATCTCAAATATTGGTCATGGATACACATTTTTTAACAATGGTATTTACGAAACAAGGTCCCCATTGGTTCTTCCACTTTGTGGCACATCCAAAATGAATTATGGGGAGGGAAAATTGACCACGGGGAAGAAATTTTTTTTCCTCACATGTATATGAGCATTTGAATGGCCAAAAACTGCCTCTATGGACCCCAATTCGATCTCCCTTCCTCCCAGTCACTATGCAACACCAAAAATTTGCTCTTCATAGCTAGAAAACAAGGAAACACTAGAAATACGTGGAGGAAAAAAGCACCACCAGCTAAAACTGCAGGAGAGAGCCCAACTGGTTGATGGATAATGGATTGGGGAGAAATTTCATGGTTCTTTTCTTTCCGAAGAAGCCAAACACGTTTTCCAAAAATTGTGGCTTTCCCATACCCGAATCTAGACAGCCATACCTCTCCATTTCCAAAATAATAACTATTTCAACCAACTCTTTGGAGAAATAAATGATTGGGTACAAAAGTCAAGGGTGATTCCATGAGGATGGGTAGCTATTTTTGGCCAAATATGACGGTGAAAAACGGAAATTTTACCCATGTATTAAATTGAAGTCCTCGAAACTCATACTTGCCACATGAATTTTGACATGCGGTTGAAAAACAAAATGTAGATAATTATGTTGGCTTTCCAATGATATTTTTTTCGAAATATACCAATGCCATATATTGTGTCGAATTTTCATTTAATGAAACGTGTGTACTTAAAAATTTGAAGAACAATTAACAAGTAGTCTGTGTGCGTGCACAATAAATTAATGTTAAAGTAATAATTTTAAAAAATGAAATATGTGAACATGATCAAGATAGAGTGCACTGGGGCTTATATATTTTTCTTTTAATTTTTCTCAAAAAATTATATTTATTATTATTTTTCGAAACTTACCAATGAATATTTAAGTCGCATTTTGCACACGTGTGTGCGTGCACAAAATCTTTTGAACTTTTACATAATTTGCAAAACTAAAAATACCCTTTTTAAGAGGACGCGTTTATTTGGGGCTTGTGTATTTTTTCAAATTTTTTGGATGTGTATTTTGAATGTTGTGGATTTATCCTTGAGCTCAATCGAAGTTGTCGGCAGGGTTTTTTTTAGGGCATGTTTTAGTAGAAATTTAAAAGCAAAAGACATATGAAGATAAAAATTCATAAATTTTATATATCTGGATAGAGGATTCGTTGACGAATCCAATGGTATCAAGTCCGCTCATTAATGAGAATTTCATGACATGGTTTATCTATGTGGAAGGCAGACAAAAATTTCATTTTGTAGTGAAAAGGGCTCTCGACCTGTTTTGTAAGCCCTCGATCGAGCTATTTGCTCGATCGAGGGTTTTAAAATATCTTGATTGAGGGTTTTAACATACCTCGATCGAGGGTTTAACAACACCTCGATCAAGGGTTTAACAACATCTCGATCGAGGTATTTTAAAACCCTCGATCGAGGTATTTTAAAAACCTTGATCGAGGTATTTGCTCAATCAAGGGCCTAAAATGAGCCTTTTTATGTTTTTGAAAATCTAGCTCTAGCTTTTCAAAAGCTCGATCGAGCAAAAGCTAGATCGAGGTCTTGTTTCAACCCTCGATCGAGCTTTTTTAAAACCCTCGATCGAGGTATTTTAGAGCCCTCGATCGAGCTTTGAAAACCCTTGATCGAGCTTTTAAAACCTCGATCGAGGGCTCTAAAATACCTCGATCGAGGGTCTGAAAAACAATTTTTTTCCATTCCATCCACCAAAAATGGTGAACCACCTTCCTGGAATCACCCTCAACATGGGTAGTTGAAGGTTCATGGATTCTCTCATTGGCACTTGGTTTGACTTGATTGGTTCAAGGGTTTGAATATTTCCCTCCCATTTCCTTATAAAAATCATGCCCCCATACTCTTGTTGCATTGCATTTCATAGCTAGTTGTTGGTATTTTATTAAAATGCATATTTATATGATATTTACAATTTCCATTGTGCATGGCTAGTACACAAACCATATGCATCAATTTTTAATACTAAATCAATGGTGTGGCCTTGGCCTTGAGATCCTCGCCAAGATTTTATAGCAATATTACATCATTTACATTTTAATGCAATGGGGTCAAAATCGGGATATTACATATTTGGTTAGCTAACTCACTTATGAGAGTTCAATTCACTATTTGTTCATTCTAGCTAAGTGAAGCCTCAACTAGTTTTATTTTTGCTTACTTTTCCATTCTTGCACATGGAAAGTATATATATTCTTATAATCTCTCATCCCATCTGTTAGCACTCAAAATTGTGCTGAATGACATGGCAACTTTTGGCGTGGGTGGAAAGACCTCATGAACATCAAGACCCGAGTGGATAATCGGCTCTCAGACTACCTCCCCTAAGATCGAGGAGTCAGAGGTCAGCATGGTAGGGAACAGTTCAAGGAATGAAGTAGTCGGCGGTTTTTTAGAGGTCATAAGGTAAACAAACATGTTAAACGTGCCGAAAAAAGCAAAGTAGGCAATGACGGCTGAGATGGAATAACCCAAAGATCGATGGTCTCGAGCCCTCTACGCAAACAAAGATGCAGGCAATATAACATAATGAGCGGGTGGTAATCAGTGGGCAAGTGAGGAAATCAATCAACGACGGAGATCGGCGTACGAGAAGATCTATGGTGCACAATCCCCACTCTGATCCAATAAGCATGAAACATGTCATGTTTCAAATCGCCGCGGTCGCGTTATGCATTGCGCAACTATCAACGGCATAGATTCACCAAGGGCAAATCAGAGGCCCGAGATCACCACGCTGATTTTTCTCGCTGGTGATTTAACCACGTCTCAAATTGTTGCGGTCAACAGGGAAATTCCATCCAATAGTCAGACTTGGAACTATGTGTGACAGAATGGGAAGCCACAGAAGTAAAAAGAAAGGGGCTGCGGTCTTAATCCAATCACTGGTTCCCACATGAGGAAGGGGCATCTCCTCCAGAGATTAATGATGGCCACATGGGATAAGCCACCTAAACGCCGTCAAGGGTCTTTTATGTATGATCTGAAATGCACAGTTGTATGTGCATTACGTCTGTGCTATCCTTAGCCATCATGATAAATCATTTGGAAGGTCTAAGTCAGAAAATCATGATAGCATAATTCGCATGGGGATGCCATCACTATTGGTCATTATAAGCCTGATTCTCAGGTCCTGAAGCTTATGTTGAATCCCAAAGGGTGGTGAGTTCATCTGTCTGGTTATTTTTGCATGCAAGATCACAAACATGGAGAGAGAGCAAGGAGTCGAGATAATAGTTGCACCAAAACATGTGTTGTCCGAGATAATGGAGGATTATACTCTCCCGCCTCTTGTGTTTTTCGGCCAAGCAGAAGAAGGTTCTGCTAGAGAATTAGAAGAGCCTGAAGCACTACAGGACTATTGGAATTTGCTGCAGCAAAAAGGAGGAAAATCCAATGAGGAAGAGGAGCCGAAAATCTCCTCTGATGAATATATAATCTAGGACTGGATCCTCTCTACCGAAGAGGTACCCCCTGTTTCCCCACCCAAGGAAACCTGAACGAATATTCCTTCCGACGTTGGTGATTTCCTCGATTGGTATGATCAAGTGAGAGCCCAAAAATAGGGTGGTGGTACTCTTGCATCTTTTGCATCCCACTATCCGGAAAGTTAGTTCTCTCGTCTATACAAGTATACTCCTGGTTTCCAAGTTTTGAAGATACTCAGATGGCTAGCAAACCCATTTTTGGAAAGACAGCGTGAAATGGTGTAGGGGAAAATAGAAAAAGCCTCCAGTGTGTATGTATCCAGGAATTGAAGAGCTCATGGAAGAAATCTGGCTGGCAGCAGCTACATCTTTGTATTTTTGCACTTTTGTTTAAAATAGTTAGAATGTGTAGACAAGTGACTATGTAATTATAAATGGCAGTTAAAATCTATCTTGTAGATATTTGTTTAAGGATAGCTATAGCAAATGATGTTCGTTTTGGCTGTTAGGTAGGTGTCAATGGGTTGTAACTAATTTTTGTTGAGAAGGAGCTGAGTCTAGAGCTCAAGACCACCTATATATACAATTGTAATCAAAGACACAAGGGTTGGAAATTCTTATGAGAAAGTATTTGTGTTTTGATGATCAGTTTGTAATACATTTTCTTGGAGTTGTTTAATATAATTTGCAGAGCTTGATGCCTGCATTTTTTGATAAGGATTCCTGTGTAATCGGTCTGGTAGTCTGTACCTTTCTTTTTCCATGTGCAAATGTGTTTCTATCCTTTGTTATTGCATTCTGTAATATTTCCTTCATGCTTGGATCAGGTGACAGTTAAGTAGAATTCATAAAGATTATGCTCTATTTAGCTTATCCCAAGTGTTTCACCAAATATATTCTGCTAAAGTTGATGTAGGATTCATCCTAGTTAGATGCCTTACATTGATGGACTATTTCTTCTCTCTTCTGTTCCACAAATTAAAGCTCTTTGACTATCAGCTTCTTGCTACCTTTCCCTTGTGAATGTGTTCACTAAATCTTTGTGAATAATGTTTGCAGAACCAGTTAGATGTGACTCCATCGCCCCAAATGAAATTCAAGTGTTTTCAACCAAGTAACTCTTAAATCGTTTTTGTTCCACAAACAGAAATATGATCTTCAGTGCATTATCGTAACTGAATATCTTTAGTGTTTGAATGCCGGTGTATGTTTTCGCTGATTGACACCTTTGAAGATTTCCAGTATTCTATGAGTTTGTAGAGAGAGCCCTCTCTATTTATGTTTGATCAGAAGCGTAAACCAAAGATTGGTTAGTGGTTACCCGAGATTACCCTCTTCCAACCTTGGGGGTCAGTTTTGGTGTTAACAAATTGGTGCCGTTGTCAGGGACGTGAGTTGTTTATCGAGCCCTGGAAAAATGACATACCTATCCGAAATTTCAAAGAATAAGAGAAATCCCTATGGGCAAACAGAGATTCCCACATTTTTCAAGAAGGTTGAAGAATTTTGCCCTGGCGACTCCACCTATTAAGACTAGACAATTCAGCAAGACTCCACTGGGGAAAGATCAGTATGCCGAAATATACTACTAAATAATTTCTAAAGGCATCTTGGCCTCAAGAAAGATCAATACGAGAGGCTACAGCGAGATTAAGTAAGAGCAGGGCCAGAGTTGTAAATTTAAAGGCCGCAAAATACTGTATCATGAATCAGTTCTTGTACTGGAAGGATCCTGGGGGGGTACTGCTCAATTGCCTGTTGGAGGAAGAAGCCACTCATACCAAGAGAGAATTTCATAAGGGAGATTGTGGTGGTCATCATTCTTGGAAAGTCACAGTGAACAAGATCTTGACGGCTGGTCTCTATTGGCCCACCATGTTCACAGATGTGTATAAAGAAACTGTACCCTGTCACCAATGTCAGATCTTCGAGGGGAAAAGGAAAGTTGTATCGCTACCCCCTTCACCCAGTCAAAGTAGAAGCTCCTTTTCAACAATGGGGACTGGATTTCATCGGGGAGATAAACCCTAACTCGTCTGGGGAGCACAGGTGGATATTGATGGCCATGGACTATTTCACTAAGTGGATAGAAGCTATACCTACCAAGAAGGCAACAGAAAACGTTATTATGGACTTTCTAGAGGATAATATCCTATCTAGGCTTGGTTTCCCCAAAAGGATTGTGACTGATAATGCGCCTGCATTTTGTTCTAAGAAGATGGTTAATTTCTGCCACAAATATCATATCAGTCTAAACCACTCTACAGCCTATTACCCCCAAGGAAATGGTCTGGCAGAATCCTCCAATAAAAGCTTAGTAAAGATCATAAAGAGATTATTGGAAGAAAATAAGAGGGCATGGCACACTGAACTGAAGTATGCCCTATGGGACGATAGAATAAGCACTAAAAGGGCCATCAGAATGTCCCCATTCCAGTTGGTGTATGGAGCCAAAGTGGTTTTTCCAGCTTCATTGGGGTTACCGGTTATGAGGTTACTGCAAGGTTTAGAAGAAGAGCCGAATCATATGCAAAGGAGAGTGAACAAAATAATTGAGTTAAATGAATTAAGAACTAAAGCCTATGATAGAGTGCAAGGACATCAAGAAAAGATGAAGGAAGCATTTGATAAGAAGACCAAGGAAGATCAATTTCAGGCGAATGACCTGGTTCTGAAATGGGATTGCCCGAGAGAAGACAAACATGGAAAATTCGACCACATGTGGACGGGTCCATACATTATTGCCGCATCCAGAGGAATAAATTCTTTCATACTAGAGGAGGAAGATGGATCTACCTAGTCAGGGGGTCCAGTTAATGGAAGATTCTTGAAACATTACTTGTCTTGAGCAATGGCAAGTAACCCATGTACTATAGCCTGTATGTATATATTTTCCTTATGTTTTTAATTGTTTTGAGATTTTGATGATAGAACCAAAGGAATATGAAGCCCATAGTAGATACCCTAAGAACCGAAAGGCAGCCATGGTCTCTGTTGTTTTGGTTATATTCAGTCAAGGGTGCAGTAAAGCACAATTTATGATTTTAGTTTTAAGACAATTTCTCCCCCGAGATTAGAAATGCCCAATGGATCAGGAACTTGGTCTACGGGCGTTCTTCGCTACCTCGCTGGGAGGATAGCATCCCCATTGGAGCAAGTTGTTAGCACTCAAAATTGTGCTGAATGACATGGCAGCTTTTGGCGTGGGTGGAAAGACCTCATGAACATCAAAACGCAAGTGCATAATCGGCTCTCGGATTACGTCCCCTGAGATCGATGAGTCGGAGGTCAGCATGGTAGGGAACCGTTCAAGGAATGAAGCAATCAACAGTTTTTTAGAGGTCATAAGGTAAACAAACATGCTAAATGCGCCGGAAATAAGTAAAGTAGGCAATGACGGCTGAGATGGAATACCCCAAAGATCGACGGTCCCGAGCCCACTGCGCAAACAAAGATGCAGGCAATATAACATAATGAGCAGGTGGTAATCGGCGGGCAAGTGAAGAAATCAATCGACGATGGAGATCGGCGTATGGGAAGATCTATGACGCACAATCCCCACGCTAATCCAACAAGCGTGAAACATGTCATGTTTTAAATAGCTGCGGTCGCATTATGCATCATGCAACTATCAACAGCATAGATTCGCAAAGGGAAAATCAAAGGACTGAGATCACCACGGTGATTTTTCTCACTGGTGATTTAACCGCATCTCAAATCGCCATGGTCAGCAGGGACATTCCATCCAATAGTCAGACTTGGAATTATGTGTGACAGAATGGGAAGCCACAGAAGTAAAAAGAAAGGGGCTGCGTTCTTAATCCAATCACCAGTTCCCACGCGGGGAAGGGGCATCTCCTCTAGAGATTAATGATGGCCACATGGGATAAGCCACCTCAGCGCCGTCAAGGGACTTTTATGTATGATCTGAAATGCACGGTCATACGTGCATTACGTCTGTCCTATCCTTAGCCATCATGATAAATCATTTGGAAGGTCTAAGTCAGAAAATAATGATAGCATAATTCGCATGGGGATGACGTCGCTATTGGTCATTATAAGCCTGATTGTCAGGGCCTGTAGCTTACATCGAATCCCAAAGGGTGGTGAGTTCATCTGTCTTGTTATTTTTGCATGCAAGATCACAAACATGGATAGAGAGCAAGGAGCCGAGATAATAGTTGCACCAGGACATGTGCTATCTGAGATAATGGAAGATTGTGCTCCCCCACCTCTTGTGTTTTCCGACCAAGCAGAAGAAGGTTCTTCCAGAGAATCGGAAGAGCCCGAAGCACTACAGGCGTGTTGGAATTTGCTGCAGCAGAAAGGAAGAAAAGCGCACGAGGAAGAGGAGCCAGAAATCTCCTCTAATGAAGATATAATCTAGGACTGGATCCTCTCTACCGAAGAGGTACCCCCTGTTTCCCCACCCAAGGAAACCCGAACGAATGTTCCTTCCGACATTGGTGATTTCATCGATTGGTATGATCAAGTGAGAGCCTAGAAATAGGGTGGCGGTACTCTTATGTCTTTTGCATCCCACTATCCGGCAAGTTAGTTCTCTTGGCTATACAAGTATACTCCTGGTTTCCAAGTTTTGAAGATACTTAGATGGCTAGCAAACCCATTTTTGGAAAGACAACATGAAATGGTGCAGGGGAAAATAGAAAAAGCCTCTAGCCTGTATGTATTAAGGGATTGAAGAGCTCATGGAAGAAATCTAGCTGGCAGTTGCTACATCTTTGTATTTTTGCACTTTTGTTTAAAATAGTTAGACTGTGTAGAGAAGCGGCTATGTAATTATAAATGGTAGTTAAAATCTGTCCTGTAGATATTTGTTTAAGGATAGCTACAACAAACGATGTTCGTTTTGGCTGTTAGATAGGTTTCAATTGGTTGTAAATAATTTCGGTTGAGAAGGAGCAGAGTCAAGAGCTCAATGCCACCTATATATGCAGTTGTAATCAGAGACACAAGGGTTGGAAATTCTTATGAGAAATTTTTTGTGTTTTGATGATCAGTTTGTAATACATTTTCTTGGAGCTGTTTAATATAATTTGCAGAGCTTGATGCCTACGTTTTTTTATAAGGATTCCTGTGTAATAGGTCTGGTAGTCTGTACCTTTCTTTTTCCATGTGCAAATGTCTTTCTATCCTTTGTTATTCCATTCTGTAATATTTCCTTCATGCTTGGATCAGGTGATAGTTAAGTATAATTCATAGAGATTATGCTCTACTTAGTTTATGCCAAGTGTTTCACCAAATATATTTTGCTAAATATGATCTAGGATTCATCCTTGTTAGATGCCTTACATTGATGGATTGTTTCTTCTCTCTTTTGTTCCACAAATTAAAGCTCTTTGACTATCAGCTGCTTGCTACGTTGCCCTTGTGAATGCGTTCACTAAATCTTTGTGAATAATGTTTGCAGAACCAGTTAGATGTGACTCCATTGCCCCAAATGAAATTCATGTGTTTTCAACCAAGTAACTCTTAAATCATTTTTTTTCCACAAACAGAAATCTGATCTTTAGTGCATTGTCATAACTGAATATCTTTAGTGTTTGAATGCTGGTGTATGTTTTCGCTGATTAACACCTTTGAAGATTTCCAGTATTCTGTGAGTTTGTAGAGAGATCCCTCTCTGTTTATGTTTGATCAGATGCATAAACCAAAGATTGGTTAGTGGTTACCCGAGATTACCCTCTTTCAGCCTTGGGGGTCAGTTTTGGTGTTAACAAATTGGCGCCATTGCCGGGGATGTGAGTTGTTTATCGAGCCCTGGAAGAACGACATACCTGTGTGAAATTTCAAAGAATAAGAGAAATCCCTGTGGGAAAAGAGAGATCTTTGCATTTTTCAAGAAGGTTGAAGAATTTTTCCCTAGCGACTCCACCTATTGAGACCAGACAATTCAGCAAGACTCCACTGGAGAAAGATTAGTACGCCGAAATATACTACTGAATAATTTCTAAAGGTATCCTGGCCTCAAGAAAGATCAATACGAGAGGCTCCAACAGGATTAAGTAAGAGCAGGGCCAGAGGTGTAAAATTAAAGGCCACAAAATACTGTATCATGAATCAATTCTTATACTCAAGAATCCTGGGGGGGTACTGCTCAATTTCCTGTTGGAGGAAGAAGGCACTCATACCAAGAGAGAATTTCATAAGGGAGATTGTGGTGGTCATCATTCTTGGAAAGTCATAGTGAACAAGATCTTGAGGGCTAGTCTCTATTGGCCCACCATGTTCACAGATGTGTATAAAGAAACAGTAACCTGTCACCAATGTCAGATCTTCGAGGGGAAAAGGAAAGTTGTATCGCTACCCCTTCACCCAGTAATAGTAGAATCTCCTTTTCAACAATGGGGATTGGATTTCATCGGGGAGATAAAACCTAACACGTTTGGGCAGCACAGGTGGATATTTAGGGCTACAGACTATTTCACTAAGTGGATAGAAGCTATACCTACCAAGAAGGCAATAGAGAAGATACCCTAAGAACCGGAAGGCAGCCATGGTCTCTGTTGTTTTGGTTGTATTCAGTCAAGGGTGCAGGAAAGCATGATTTATGATTTCATTTTTAAGAGAATTTCTCCCCTAGGATTAGAAATGCCCAATGGATCAGGCACTTGGTCTACAGGCGTTCTTCGCTACCTCACTAGGAGGATAGCATCCCCATTGGAGCAAGTTGTTAGCACTCAAAATTGTGCTGAATGACATGACAGCTTTTGGCTTGGGTGAAAAGACCTCATGAACATCAAGACCCGAGTGGATAATTGGCTCTCGGACTACCTCCCCTAAGATCGAGGAGTCGGAGGTTAGCATGGTAGGGAACAGTTCAAGGAATGAAGCAGTCAGTGGTTTTTTAGAGGTCATAAGGTAAACAAACATGCTAAATGCACCAAAAATAAGCAAAGTAGGCAATGACGACTGAGATGGAATACCCCAAAGATCAACGGTCTCGAGCCCACTATGTGAACAAAGATGCAAGCAATATAACATAATGAGGGGGTGGTAATCGGCGGGCAAGTGAAAAAATCAATTGACGACGGAGATCGGCGTATGGGAAGATCTACAGTGCACAATCCCCGTGATGATCCAACAAGCGCGAAACATGTCATGTTTTAAATTGCCGTGGTCGTGTTATGCATCGCGCAACTATCAACACCATAGATTCGCCAAGGGCAAATCAAAGGCCTGAGATCACCACGCTGATTTTTCTCGCTGGTGATTTAACTGCATCTCAAATCCCTGTGGTCAGCAGGGACATTCCATCCAATAGTCAGACTTGGAACTATGTGTGACAGAATGGGAAGCCACAAAAGTAAAAAGAAATGGGTTGTGGTCTTAATACAATCATCGGTTCCCACACGAGGAAGGGGCATCTCCTCCAAAGATTAATGATGGCCACATGGGATAAGCCACCTCAGCGCTGTCTAGGGTCTTTTATGTATGATCTGAAATGCACGGTCGTATGTGTATTACGTCTATCCTATCCTTAGCCATCATGATAAATCATTTGGAAGGTCTAAGTCAGAAAATCGTGATAGCATAATTCGCATGGGGACGCCGTCTCTATGGGTCGTTATAAGCCTGATTCTCAAGGCCTGTAGCTTATGTCGAATCCCAAAGGGTGGTGAGTTCATCTGTCTGGTTATTTTTGAATGCAAGATCATAAACATGGAGAGAGAGAAAGGAGCCGAGATAATAGTTGCACCAGAACATGTGCTATCCATGATAATGGAGGATTATACTCTCCCACCTCTTGTGTTTTCTGGCCAAGCAGAAGAAGGTTCTGCCGGAGAATCGGAAGAGCCCGAAGCACTACAGGAGTGTTGGAATTTGCTGCAGCAGACAGGAGGAAAATCCCACGAGGAAGAGGAGCTGGAAATCTCCTCTGATGAAGATATAATCCAGGATTGGATCCTCTCTACCGAAGAGGTACCCCTTTGTTGCCCCACCCAAGGAAACCCGAACGAATGTTCCTTTCGACGCTGGTGATTTCCTCGATTGGTATGATCAAGCGAGATCCCAGAAATAGGGTGGTCGTACTCTTGCGTCTTTTGCATCCCACTATCCAACAAGTTAGTTCTCTTGGCTATAGAAGTATACTCTTGGTTTCCAAGTTTTGAAGATACTCAGATGGCTAGCAAACCCATTTTTGGAAAGACAGCGTGAAATGGTGTAGGGGAAAACAGAAAAAGTCTCTAGTGTGTATGTATCCAGGGATTAAAGAGCTCGTGGAAGAAATCTAGTTGGCAGCAGCTACATCTTTGTATTTTTGCACTTTTGTTTAAAATAGTTAGACTGTGTAGAGAAGCAGCTGTGTAATTATAAATGGTAGTTAAAATATGTCCCGTAGATATTTGTTTAAGGATAGCTATAGCAAACGATGTTCATTTTTCCTGTTAGATAGGTGTCAATTGGTTGTAACTAATTTCTGTTGAGAACGAGCCGAGTCTAGAGCTCGAGGCAACCTATATATACAGTTGTAATCAAAGACACAAGGGTTGGAAATTCTTATGAGAAAGTATTTGTGTTTTGATGATCAGTTTGTAATACATTTTCTTGGAGCTGTTTAATATAATTTGCAGAGCTTGATGCCTGCTTTTTTTTATAAGGATTCCTGTGTAATCGGTCTGGTAGTTTGTACCTTTCTTTTTCCATGTGCAAATGTGTTTCTATCCTTTGTTATTCCATTCTTTAATATTTCTTTCATGCTTGGATCAGGTGATAGTTAAGTAGAATTCATAGAGATTATGCTCTGCTTAGCTTATTCCAAGTGTTTCACCAAATATATTCTGCTAAAGTTGATGTAGGATTCATCCTAGTTAGATGCCTTACATTGATGGACTGTTTCTTCTCTCTTCTATTCCACAAATTAAAGCTCTTTGACTATCAGCGGCTTGCTACCTTGCCCTTGTGAATGTGTTCGCTAAATATTTGTGAATAATGTTTGCAGAACCAGTTAGATGTGACTCCATCTCCCCAAATGAAATTCACGTGTTTTCAACCAAGTAACTCTTAAATCGTTTTTGTTCCACAAATAGAAATTTGATATTCTGTGCATTCTCGTAACTGAATATCTTTAGTGTTTGAATGCTGGTGTATGTTTTCGTTGATTGACACCTTTGAAGATTTCCAATATTCTATGAGTTTGTAGAGAGAGCCCTCTCTGTTTATGTTTGATCGGAAGCGTAAACCAAAGATTGGTTAGTGGTTACCCAAGATTACCCTCTTTCAGCCTTGGGGGTCAGTTTTGGTTTTAACAGCATCATTAACTTTTAGATATCAATGAGAATTATTATTTGCAACAATTTTACTCTTCTCATCTCTTTCTTTGCAATTGATTAATGTATTGCTTCATTCTTAGATTGTAGATCTCTCATCAAATATTACATGGTATTAGAGCTAGATAAATCTAGGTAGTTATATACAATTTTTGAAGGTTGAAAGCACACGGATAGCGCACCACAGGTGATTGATCAACCAAAGGTCTCCTCATCTACATAAGTAGTGATTCTCTTGCATAGCAAAGGAATATACATGATAACAATGGGAAAAAGGGACAAAACTAATTTTCTAGGTGGAAAATCAAAGTAGTTTAACAAGCTTGATGAAGAATATGGATTTTTATCTCTATGTCTCTCTCTCTCTCTTATTTCACATCATTCTGCTACATATCCCAATGAAGTCTTGATCAAAATTTCTAGCATCTTTTAAGAAGACATCGGTTGGATAATTAGTACATTAGTGCATTTGTTACTATCCAAGACTTCTTCAAAATATTTAGATCTCTTTTGTGGCATCTCAAAGGATGTGGGATAGATAAGAAAGAGGATTACCTCACAATTTTTATTTTGTCAATAGAAAGACTCCTAGTTGAGAATTAAGAAGATCCACCAGATGAAAGCAAAGAAAAGGATATTGGATACACCTTGAATTTTACCCCTTGTCTGCCTACTACTTCATATGGATAAATGAGGATATCATTTTCACTACATGCTCTTTAGTTACTCAACACCATTGTCTTTTGAGAGATGGTTTTTCCCATGAGGTTTTCCCTTTTGTCTTAGTTTATAAGGATATTATTATTATGTATGAGTACCTAAAATGGCTCAATTTACAGGACTCAGCAAAATTTTTGTATGCATTACATTCTCCTAAGTTAGGCTTAAGGGGGTGCTGGAACAAAATCAACACTTTCACTCTCCCGCGAGTGGATTTTCTCTCCATTTGCTAGTTAAGCTTAGTTTCATGATTCAAATGGTATCATTCTTGGATATTTTGGCCACTTGAGTTATGAGAGTGCTCCATATCTACATTTTAGGGATTCCATGTCTAAAATTAGTCTTAGGAGAACTCTTATCCCTTGTTTCATTGTCATCATGCCTTATTTTTGGCTTATAGTTGGTTAGCTAACTCCCTCGTGAGAGTTCAATTCACTATTAGTTCATTCTAGCTAAGTTAAGCCTCAACTAGTTTTATTTTTGCTTAATTTTCTATTCTTGAACATGGCAAGTGTATATATTCTTGTAATCTATCATCTCATCATGAGATTTTAGATATTAGTGAGAATTATTATTTGCAGCAATTTTACTCTTCTCATATCTATCCTTTCTTTTGATTAATGTATTGCATCATGCTTAGATTCTAGATCTCTCATAAAATATTACAATGGGGATGCGATAGAGTGGTATTAGAGTTATTGGTTTCCTCACTAGGGTTGTATGGGTCAGAATCCACAGTCACAGGTAGAAATTCCAAGTTGCATAGGAAGTGTTTACAAGTGCTTCTCTGCAAATCTTGGGTTTAACTAATAGATGGTGTCTTAATGGGGCCCAATAATTAAATATGTGATCTACCAATAGGAATGGTAGATTGGGTTGAATAAATTTGGAAAAATTCAAATGGTAGGGTTATTAGTGATCAAATTTTGGTTCTACTATGCAACATAGATATTTTTGAAAGGGATGAAATTGAAATTTTGCTTATTTATGAAAATTTAAAAATTGGAAAATTTGAGATAGACTCCACCCATGCCATGTGGATGGGAGTATGACGTGGACCAGCCATGTAGGATGAATGCACATGTGACGAGATCCAAAAAAAGGCCATCAGGGAAGTAATTCCAAGCTTGATTGGAGGAAAGTATTAGAGTGATCATAGAATTTGAGGAAAGTTCGAAAGTGATTGGAGGAAATTCCTATAGTGATCAAAGGAAGGGTCTGACAAACCAAGCCCAATGTTGTATTAGAAGTGTGGTATTGAGGTCCGTGACATAAGTGTCTGCTGAAGGTGTGATAGAGTTGGTCGAATGGTGTATTGTCGATTCTATTGGGAGTACCATTTCAGGGATTAACATGATAGAGTTTACGGGAAATATTGATGTGTGTATCCCAATAGCATATGGTAGAGTTGTATCGGTCTCATTCCATTTCAAGGATTGATGCGATGGATTTAATGAGAAAGGACGATGAAGAAGGTTCAATATCATCTATCAGATGTCGTCTATCAGAGATAGGTCATTGGAAATATCGGTATTGGGGGACATGAAGAGTTCGATAGAAGCAATCCGATAAGTGTCACCGAAAAAGCTAAACAATAAAAGTCTAGAGCTCAAAAATTGTTTTGACCATAAGAGGAGCAGTTTATATTGGCCAATTAGATTAGACGTGAGGTGTTTGGATTCCATCTATGAAGGGTAAATAACTATTATTGAGGGGCATTGGCTTATTCTTCTTTGACTTGACAACAATTTTGAAATAGTGACTTTTAAAGGTTAGAACGCCCATTTCATTAGATCTGGATTTATTCCAGTCGAAGCCTCTTTGGAGAGAGTAAAAACATGACCTTTCTAAATCCCAAAACCACGATTTCAAAATTGTAAAATGAAGATTTATATAGCCTAAAAAGTCCCAAATTCGGGTAGGTACGGAATCTGATATTGGCACTTTTGGAACTTGTTTTTGCACTTTTTGAACCTGATTATGCGCTTTTTAAACCCATTATTGCACTTTAGAAAGGTTAATTTTTTACTTTTTGAAACGGTTTTTGTACTTTTTTAATAAGGTTTTTTACTTTTTGGTTAGGATTTTGCACTTTTTGTATCGAATTTGAACTTGTTAAATTCAATATTGATACTTTCAATTTTTTATTTATCACTTTACGAAGTCAATTTTCATAGCTAATTTTAAATCGCATTTCAAACAGAACAATACATAGACAAATATGAAGATAACTAGAATTTTTTTTCAAACATATAAAAATATTATCAATAAAAATAAAAGAATTATATTCTTTAACAAACTAGTTCCATAATGTAGAACCCCTCCTTTAGGGTCCCCTTGAACTGAACCTTTCAATCCGATCCAACTGGTCCATTGTCGTCTGCATCTTCCATAGGATCCCTCCAGCAATGCTCGTTTAACCATTGGCAAAGCAACCGTTAGCTTCGCCACCCAACCATAGGCTCATGCTTTCAGTCGCATGGCCTCCCTCGAGCTTTGGGTCATAAATTTCACACACAATTCTCAAGAAACCCAACTTGGGTTCCCCCCCCACCAAGATTTCCAGCCAAACCCTCAATAGCAGCAAGTCATGAGGTAACTCAATATTACGATAGTCATCCAGGGTCTGGGTCCTTTACCCATCCCCAAAGTCTTCCTTTTAAAGGAAAATCCCCTACGACACATGTCGCTTCATGCATAAATAATTATTTAATTAATTCTTTAATGAAAAACAACTCACCCATCCAAGTGTCAGTTTCTCTAGGAGATGCACCAACATCCCTAAGTTTGCTCATGTTTGTCCCCTAGATATTTCACTTAACTCTTAGATTTGTGGTGTAGGTGGAGTTGACTAGGTGTCCATGCCTAGAATTCCATTTTGCTCCTAAATAAATATTTATAATACTTTTAAGTAATTAGGAATATCCTTTCATGTGCAATGCCTAAATAACACTTAATATTATTTAAATGCCAAAGTAATCATTTATGTGAAAATGCCTAAAGTACTCAAATGCATTTCTAAGTAAAGTTCTAGGTGCAAAATTATACGTTTCAATGCAGTTAAGTTTAGCAATCATTTTTTTACTAGGGACCCCGGTGCCACGCCATTGGGTCTCCTTGTTCCTTAATTTAATTTCCCTGACATGGAACCACTCCGTTGAGTCCAGTCATCCATAGTTTCCATTCCTCAGCAAGGCACCACATCGTTGGGTCCTTGCATCCACTCTTTCCATTCTCGGCAGGGTACCACACCGTCGGGCCCTTCTGCCATCATCCTTCCATTTTGACTTGCGGGAACTTCATGTACGGATTTTAAGAGCCGTTACCTTCCATCCTTCATCTACACGCTATTAGGGACTAATGGCATTGAGGAGTGAGTCCGTTCTCACTGCGCGCCCCCCAACTCGTACGTGACCAGCTCCATCGTGGCCCACCTCGTACGCCCTCACGCTTTCCTCTTGAGCAAGCGGATTAGTGCTTATCTGCTCAAGCGTGGTATTCCGTCGGAAGTCGACATCGTCATCGCTCTCTGTGTGTGATTTACTCGTACTCTACGACCCTTCATATTCCTTTGTGTTTTCGTCGGTGAACCGTTTCACCCACCGCTACACACATTTCTCACAAACATAAATTAGTAGTAATGTCCTCAATAATCATAATTTGATTCATCAATATGCTACTTCGTTAAGCATTTATGTTTTACTCATAACATTACTCATTCATCTACTCAGAATTGCATCTTGTCAATATCTACTTTCTTCATTCTCATCTCATAGTCAATCATACAGCTAGTCGTTAAGTATCATTCACATGTACAGTTTTCATACCAAAGTTAATCGTAATCATAAATATAGTCTAAATAAAATCAAAGGGTTATTTTATTAATGTCTTAAATAGTTAGGTCACTCAACAGGTTCCCTCAAGGTCTACAACCATCTAAGGCATTACACATAATGTTTTTACAATAGGCCTCACATCACTAACACCGCTAAGCTGTAGCAAGCAAGACCATAATTGATTTAACAAAATATGTAATTTTCATCATCACAAGGATAGCCTTTAACAATGATATTGTTTTTGTCATTGTTGCATATATGTTTTTCCTTCGAATAATCTACAACAAATATGGTTGTAGCATCATACGCACTCATTAAAATTTTCCAAAATTTATCTAGAATTTTCAAATATACATGTGGATTTCCAAAGCTAGCATAACCCTTTCTTGGTATAATGTCGCAGTCCTCTTGTGTTAGTATGGATTTAAATTTATGGCATTCAAATCCATTTTTGTCAAAAATAAATGTACAAAACTAATCCACATTCTTTTTTTTGCCAAAGTCCACGAACAAACTTAAAAAATGCTAAGACATTTTTTAAGAAATTCAATAAAACTGGGACGTATAGAGTATAACTTTGTTCTTGTAAGGATATTTTGTTTCCTTGCAAATTCTTGTTCTATAATGAACTTGTATAAACTGCATGTACCAAGACTCCATTAATATCAAATATTATCAACCATTTATTCAATAATATTGTATCTACAAACAAATAAATTTAATACAAAAATCCCATTAAAATTTAAATTTCTAGATATTAATATTTCTATTTCTATATAGCAAATTAATAATTATAATGGTTGCGAATATGACACTCAATTTTAGAAAAGCACGTGATCACTTGCATAGTTCTAGATTCTTATTATTTATGTTTGATAATGGATTAAGAAAATATAAATAATTGTTTACATTTTTATTTCATAGGAAGCATTAAATGTCGAACTATATCGCAATATACAAGAATCCATTAAAAGAAGATACAAGGAAAGATAATAGATAAGTACATCAAATATCTGTAAAATTAGTCACAGCAGATCTAATGAACAAGTAAATCAATCACAACAGATGAACATAGAAAATATGGTGCAAAACTGTGCAAAACATGCAGCAGTGCTCTCTATCCCAGAAAGGGTGAATGAATTACAATACAAACTGTCACAATGACAGAGCAATTCGAATTGCCTAAGGAGGTCATTCGAATTACAGAATGGAGTAGCTTGACTCTATCTAGGAGTCCTCATCAATCATCGGTGGTGCTCATCAATCACAACAACCAGTCATCCAGGTGTCAATCTGAGTCTAACTGAGTGTAATAAGTGTAACTGAAGTGTGTAGCACTGATATAGGATCTGGAGGCTCAGTGGGGGTGCATGGGAGGCTAACTGAAGTTAGAACAAGTCACCTAATCAAACTGGAGGTCCAACGGAAGTGATACAGTCAGTCGGGAGTGAAACTAGCCTCAAATCAGGGAGAATCGGAGCTAACTGAATGTAACTGAAGTGAAACTGCAGTGGTAGGTGAACAAGTGCGCCCTTCTCTGGCAGTAGGTGAGAAGTGGGCGCCTTTCAGCTTAGGAGGGCTAAAACTCTGTGGTAGGTGGCTCCCGGGTGCTAGAATGAGGTGGATAAGGTGCTCGAGGCATCAAACTGGTGACTGGGATGCATGCCAGTGCATGTAGGTGCATGCAAACCCTAGATTCTGCATGCAAACCCTAATTTGCATGCAAGATCCTGAAAAAGATGATGTGGATATCCGAACAATATCTTAATAAAAGATGGTGTCTAAAGACACTGTTCATAGGACTTTAAGGACAACAATTGACCACTTGGTATACCCAAATGGTCAAGTATTGCATCTTGACCAAATGTCTGATGCTGCTCCTACAAAATAAGTTTTTCAATATTGTCATCTAAATTGAATGTTTTTAACAAGAGCCTCATGTTTGACTAAGAATCCATGAGAGTCAATAGTGAACGTGATCACACATCTTGTAAGTACTTGTGGTTTTCTTACTAATTAAGCTTTCATGTATGTCAAGATGTTTAAGATTTCATGTATGTCATGATGTTTATAGTTTAATTAATTTACAATCATCCATGAAATTTTTCTAAAAGGCGATAATATGTGGATAATATACAATGAAGGGACATTAGAACATTTAATTAACAATGGAGTAAATATGGTTGTGAGTATATTTTGGAGTATCAAGGTTCACTTGAACATTTTTTAAGTACTTACGTTGTTTTAATTCCTTGATTTTAGAATGAATGTACTGATAAGAAATCTTTAATTATATCTATGATTTTCATGGCGTATAAAACTCAAGTGAATACAAAGTATGTAGTAGACCAAATAGAATATATCTTAAGAGACTAAGTGAATCATGGATCAAAATAATGTGTATTTCTTATGAAATGCTTGTTTCTATGACGTGCTATTCAATTTATGAAATCATCTATATTGTACTATAAATGTAGATATAGACATTACACATTATTTCCACTTTTGTAGATAGAATATGAAGAGTCCAAATGTCAAAATCAATCAAATTAACAAAACATTTCAAATAACCCAAGTAGAAATCACCTACGAGTGATAATAAATGATGCATGCAAATATTATTAGAAATGACACTAATTCGAGCAATAAATAATGATCACCAAACATGAATGTTATATGTTGTATGTTTCTAATAGCTTATATGTGAATATTAAACATTTTATTTAATGTCCATATATTGTCCAAATTAGATAATGACATGTTACTAATAATTATAACAATTATTTATTATTATTTTTATTTTTATAAACTTTTACATTCTCACATTTTATATAAAAAAATTTCTTTTATTCATACATAATAAAATGGATTTAATATTATGATACATTGACTAGTGTTGTAAAATACTAAATTACTATTTAAATATTTAAATATATGAATAGCTTACATTGCTACAATGAATGGCGAAATTACATCTATTACATTTGCATAACTAAAATGTGGAAAATTTAAATATTGAAACATGTCAGTACACTATATTCATTTGAAATCAAAGGTAAGTTCATACATATAAACTAGTGCATTTTAAGGAATCTTATGCACACGCATGAAGAACTATAACAAAAACATTTGTGCTATTCAGCATAATAAAATAATTGTTCCCTTTAATGATACTATTACCATTATCATTGTTCTTGTACAATTATTGTAACTATTACAAGATGAAACAATGTGCATGGTAATATACACATTGATAATGTGCATGGTAATATACGTGCATTGATGCTTTTTTAGATGTGATATACACATTGATGCTTTTTTAGATATAATACATCGGTTTTTTCATTATATAAAATATGTAATGGGTTATTAAATATATATAATATATGTTGTTTAAATTATATTGTTTTAGATCAGTAATGTTTATGTCTATTGGTTTTAGTTTGGGTGGTTGGGAGGAAAGATTGTTTCCCTCCCTACCCAGGTTCAATTCTTGTAAATGACATCATGCTCTTGTTAGGAATAGCAGGAAGGTGATTTTCCTGCTGAAAAAAAAGACTAACAATGCTTATCAAGTATGGTCTGGTCATGCACATTATTAATATAATTATACTTATGTTTTCATTATATAAAATATCCAGCTATGATTCAAAAGTATATTGTATCAAAATATGTAACATACACACCGATGCACCAATATTATATGCATATATTATTATTAGAAATATATTATATGCATATATTATTATTAGAAATTATATATTATATGTATATATTATTATTAGAAATATATTATATGCATATAATAATTTTTTTAACCTCCAATGCATATAAATAAAATTGCTACACTATGCATATGATAAATATTTGGGGCATTTGTCCACATTATCAATATGATAAAAATAAAAATATCATTAGAAGTTAATTTTTCCTCTAACTTTTAGTTTTGCAATTTTGTAATGTTCTTTATCTACGATCCAAGGTTGGAGCATAGTCGATGTTGAATCTAAAGGACCCACTGCTGGATAGATACCCTTGGTAGTTAGTCCTCTCGATGGTACGGTAGTAGCATCTGAATGTGCAAATGTCGTAGCAGGAGTAGTGTCGATCAAGTCATCAGCAGGTACATAAACTGCTTGAATCGAGGTTATGGATTATAAATATTTTAATTACAAAGAAAATATTTCCGTAAAAAATTTTCACATAATTTTTCTCAATATTATAATACTAAAGGCCTACACTATAAGGTTAATTTCCTTTTATTAATATAGTTTTACAAGTAACTTACACTAGTAGATTTGAAGCCAAAATCCGATGAGCAAATCCAACGACCTCCGATGAAATGGACTGTGTCGTCGGATTTTTCTTTCAAAATTACTTTTTTTTGTTTTTTTTTATAAATTTTGAGAGGCAGCCGTCAGATATCTGATGTCATTTTGAATATCTGATGGATCTGCGAATATCTGATGCCTATTCAGGTATCCAACGCTTTGGATGTCGGATAACGGACTCCATTTCTAACCCAAATAAGTCGGATATCCGACGGATTTTTCCCAATGGTAACTAGATTAGAGTCGTCGGATATCCGATGTAGGTTTGACTTTTTGACTTTTAAAATTTATAAATATCCAACCATTTTGACATGTTTTCCATACCAACGACGGTTTGTGGATGTTTTTTTGTTCGGCGGACTGTTTTTCGTTGTTTTTGTTATTCAAGTGAGCAAAGTACTATGGAGCTTCATTTTCTAAGATCGATAATCTTCATTTAAGCTCTTTATGAGAAAATGTCAACTACAAAATATTCCTGATCCAGATGAACAAAATCGACAATTTCTTGCTAGATTGTGGGAAGGAGTTGAAAGAAGGGGTGATGGTAAATGCTATTGTCCATGTAATCAATGCAAGGGCTTTAAGAGGAGAAGAATTTTGATCACAAAAGCCACAAAACATTGTAGGGAGCATGGGTATGCTGAGGGGGGCCATGAATACCATCCATTTGTAAGTTTTGCATTCTATATGTTTTTATTTTGATTGCTTTTGTAAATTTATCTATTATTATAATATTTCTTATTTTTTACCAACAGTACAATTGGTCGTTGTTCTTTTCATCCCAACCGTACAAAATTTGTTAAATTTTTAATGTATCACATAAATTTTTACATTTTGCATTTGAAATTTTTACATTTTGCGTTTGAGTTTCTTATATTAACTTTTATCTATTGATTGTTTCATGTAATTATAAAGGAAAGACATCCTACATCATATCGTCCGGATCAACAAGTGCTTCTAGAACAAGTACCAGAGGAACATGGAGCTATCAATATTAATGGAGAACAAGTTAATGATCACATTGAAGAAGATGATCATACCGATAACATAGTTGAAGATGATGTTACCAATACTTTGATCCATGATTCATTTAATGTTGGAATGGATGATGATGATGATCATGAAAATGATGAACATTTTGATGATATTCATGATATACCTCTTCTTGACAAGGCATACGAACCCTTTTATGATGGATCCAAGACAAATCTTCTCTCTGCTATATTGTTGGTAATGAACTTGAAGGTTATGAATGGTCTTTCAAACATATCAGTCACACGGATGTTAAGGTATGTAATATATTCCATCACAAAATATATATGATTGTCATGTATTTTATTGTTAATTCATATAAGTCAAATTACTACGGATGAAATTTGTTTCATTAATATATATTATTTCGATATTATATTAACTAGATTTTATTTTAATTTGTTGTAGCATGATAGGTGAATATTTGTTACCACCGTCAAATATTTTACCTCGCACATATCGAGATTTATCTGCCATCATGAAAGAAATTGGAATGCAGTATGAAGCAATTCATGCATGCCCCGATGATCATGTTCTTTATTACAACCAGCATGAATTTGCAACAGAATGTCCTGAATGTCATATCAGTAGATATCGCACAGATCAAGTAACTAAAAAGGTCCCTCGAAAGGTTCTACGTTATATTCCCATTATTCCCCATTTGCAATGACTATTCAGGTGCAAAAACATAGCGCAGTTTATGGATTACCATGCACGGAATAGAAGTCAAGATGACATTATTCGGATGCCTGCAGATGGGTCTGCATTTAGAGATATGGAGGAAAAATGGCCTCACTTTAAAGACGAAACTCGTAATCTTAGGATTTCTTTGGCAGCAGATGATGTCAATCCTTTTGCAGAGATGATATCTGTTTAGTCGGTGTGGCCTATTTTTGTTATCAACAACAACATTCCTCCATGGTTGACAATAAAGAGGGAGCACATAATGTTGTCGATGATTATTCTAGGTACAAACACTGCATTTCTTTTTTTAATGCAGTGGTATATTCTCATTTGTCGTTTTTTGTCTCATGATAATGTTATATATATATTTATTGTGAAATATGGTTTATATATTTAAATGGTCGTCTCATAATCATAATATTTATTTTTTATGTTCAAATCAATCAGGTAAGTACCAAGTCAAAGATATGAATGTATATATCGAACCTCTTATTAACGAGCTACTGAAGTTATGGAATGACATCACTATGTATGACTTATCTAGACCAATACGACAAAGCCAATTCCAATTCCATGCAATGCTTGTATGGACAATACATGATGCCCCAGGGTTAACCCATTTCTGTGGTATGTAATTATAAGTTCCACATTAGTTGCATTTAATTTTACGAACTACTAGTTAATATAATACACATGCATGTTTTTCTAAATAATCCAGTCATTTTTTATATAATTATAATAGACAATATTGATATTCCATCTTTTTATTTAGGTCTTCAGACAAATGGGAAATTTGCATGTCTAGTTTGTGGTCCTAAGATCAAATCTCATCATTCAAAAAGCTTAAGAAAGGAGGTGTTTGATGAGTATAGGCACTTCCTCTCCAAGAATCATAGGTATCGAACTACCGAAAAAAATCTTTTCAATGGCAAGCAAGAGACTGCATTAAAACCAAAGAGAATGACACCTCAGCTATGGAAGTTGCAATAAAATAGAAATCGTCAAGGTACGTATAATCAATCATTGTATATGATCATATTGTATTTTATTATATTGTGTGTTGTTTAGTGTAATTGACATGATTGATTTAATATTTAATTTCATCATTGTCGTTCATGTGATCATCATGAAGGCATTAATGGGCTTCCACGAGGAATGAAAAGTTATCCTAGACAATTTAGTAGGTTGCCCTACTATGAGCACCTACAAATTGCTCATTTATTTGATACAATGCATATTGGAAAGAATGTGACTAAAAAATTATGGCGAATATTGGATGGAAGGAGTGACAAAGAAAAAATTGTCAAAATTTGCAAAGACATTCAAGATAACAACCATGCAATGAAATACATCATTCAATTTCATAGCAACGGAGAGAAAATTAATATAAACTCACTTCCATGGATGTTAACAGACCAGCAAAGTAATGTTGTAAAATAAGTCATTCGAAAAATTAAATTTCCCACTGTATTTTGTGCGAACATGAAGAATATCATAACAAAGAAAGGTGATTTCGTGGGGGTGAAAATGCACGATTGGCATGTCTTCGTGAAGGTAATAATTAATATGGTATGCATTTAATACTTTTTTTTTCTTTTTCCGGTGAATATGGTTGGTATTGTTGTTTGTCTAGTACTATTTTTTGATATACTGAAACTATTTGTATATTATTGTTACAGTATGTTCTACCTCTCTCTATCCCGGACAACTTCGACAACATTGTCAAGCAAATAATACATAGTCTCGGGAAATACATGAGGTAAGTGGTGATTTTTCCATGTGCTTACCGTTTGTTTAATTCAACATAGAACTTATTCTTAATTTGATTTTCATTCTGTACTTCATGTTACGTAATATAATGACTTTTTTCTTTAATCTCTTGATTGGACGGTTGTCATGTCACTTGTAGATGGTTTTCATCTAAAGAATTCCATAAAGAAGACATAAAGTATTGGAGGAGAGAAATTCCTCGTCTCATGTGTGAAATGCAGAAGCATCTACCTTCAGCATTTTTCAATGCATAAGAAGGCTACCTCATACACCAAGTTGAGGAGATTGAACTGTGTGGACCTGCGCACTCAAGGTCCATGTGGATGGTTGAGAGGCACTTGAAATTTATGAACGGTTTGGTCAGACAACGAGCATATGCTGAGGGTTCCATGATGGAGGGATATATGGTATACCAAAACATGTTGTACCTTAGTGAATATCTTGCTATATAGGTGTCAAATCTCAATTTACGTCGCATTTGTGATCCAGACTCCAAAACCAATTTCGAAGGGGAGTACCTGAAGGGAAAGGTAGATCGAGGAAGGTGAAAGGTAATATAACACATTTCACTGTTGATTTTTATGTTTATATATCATACATATATATTCTATTTTTTATTTAGTATTTTGCATCATTTTATACTGTAATTATATACTTTTTTAAGTGACTAATATACACTTTCATTGAATTTTAATTTTATTGTCATCAAACAGTTGGTCAAGAGTGGGATGCGATTCATTTATACATCTCAAACAATCTTGACTAGATGAAGGTATGGATCAAAAAATGTGAACAATCTGGTCATGGAATATCATGGGAAGGTGTGGCTTCATTGGTTAAAGCTACACATCACAATGGAGACACCAATCTAACACAAAGGGAAATCGATTTAGCAAGAGGTTTAAAAGATAAGTAGGTAAGCATATTAATCAACGCCACTATTTTTTTTTTTTAAATATTGTTGTTGTACGTCACACTGATTATTTTCATTTTATGGCATTATAACAAACATGCACTACTTTATCATAAATATGGTGTCATTATGTAATATTTTCCTATATGGCTTCTTGTACTAGGTAAAACACCATAAGGCTATGTGGTGCAATGGATGTAGATATTGCATCAAAAATTTGGATGAAACAACGAAAACATTTGATTGTGGGATATCTGCAGTCTTTGAGGTGACCAATGTTTCTTCTAGAAGTGATAGACATCCAGAACTATCTAAAAATCGATACTATGGGTATCTGGAAGACATTCTTCAGTGTGACTTTAACTCCTTCAAGGTATTTCTATTCGTTGTCAAATGGTACAGGTGTCGATTGAATCAACGTGATCCCGATAGAACAATTTTTGAACATGATGATGGTTTTACCATGGTAAATACAAGGTTGTTTGAGCCAGGAATGGAGCCCTATGTTCTTCCAACCCAATGTGAACAGGTATTTTACTCTGAGGTTCCAGGTAGAGTGGGTTGGTCATTTGGTGTGAGACACGATCCAAGGGGAAGGCTGGTAAATTATAACATGGATGAACTAGGTAATGAATACTTTATCGAAGAAGAAGATGCCGTTGAAGATGATCATGATCAACATGAGTTAGATGATATTCCTGTTCCAGAAGAAGATGTCGAAGAACTTCTTGAATCAGATCATGATGATGTATATTCAGACAATGTCCATGAAGATGATATCGACAATGACATGATGACCGTAACTGACATCAACAACGATGATGATATGGCCAATCCTTACAATGTTGAATCTAGATCATCGGATGATAGTACAGATGATCACTCAGATGAAGAAGATGATGAAGACCATTGAATTTTATGATCAGGTATGCATTACTAATAATAAATTATTAACTGTTTCTTAGCTAATTTCCATTTTCCTGTATGTTAAAATTATAAACCTTTCTTGTTATTTAGTATGAATGAGAAAAGACATTTAATTTTTTTGTACATAGATTTTTTTTTCGAGTTATATTGGGGAATTGTGAGTGATGAGAGGGAGGGTGAGGGGCCATAAGATCTTCCACCTTCACGTGGTTGGCCCTGTTTAGTAGAGAATATTAAACGATTCTTGAAACAGAGAGAAGCTTATAATTAAGGAAATGCAGTACAATTATCATGCTACCCCAAATGGCGTACTGCTTGATAATCAATATCATCTTCATTATGATCACCATCTTCATCATGATCACTAGGATCATCATCGTCATCATCATCATCTTCTTCTTCTTCATCATCATCATCATCATCATCATCTTCATGATTGTCATCATCATCATCTTCATGATTGTCATCATCATCATCTTCATCATTGTCGTTGTCATCACCACCAACATCATCATCATCATCATCATCATCATCATCACCACCATCATCTTCATCATCGTCATCATCATCATCATCATCATCATCACATTCATCATGATCATCATCATCGTCATCATCATTGTCATCATCAATCTGCATCATGATCATCTTCATCATTATGATCATCAACATCTTCGTCTTCATCATTGTCACCATTCTTCGTCATCATGATCATGATCATCATTTGAAATATTGATCTTCATCATCGTCATCATCATCATCATCATCATCATCATCTTCATCATCATCATCATCATCGTCCCCATCTTGATCATCATCATCGTCATCGTCATCATCATTGTCATCATCAATTTGCATCATGATCATCTTCATCATTATGATCATCAACATCTTCGTCTTCATCATTGTCACCATTCTTCGTCATCATGACCATCATCGTCATTTGAAATATTCATCTCCATCATCTTCATCATCATCATCGTCATCATCGTCTTCATCATCATCATCATCATCGTCCCCAACTTGATCATCATCATCATCATCATCATCATCATCGTCGTCATCTTCATCTTCATCATCATTGTTGTTGTCATCACCACCAACATCATCGTCATCATCACCATCATCACCATCATCTTCATCATCATCATCATCATCATCATCACCATCATCTTCATCATCGTCATCATCATCATCATCATCACATTCATCATGATTTCACATTCTTAAGATTCTTAGCAACAGAGGGAGTATGCCAGTCCTTAAAAACCTTGATTTCTCTTCATTTTATCGTACAACTTATGGAAACGGAGGAGGTCCCATTTGAAACCAAAATGTACTTATCGATATGTGGGTTAAAGTTCTTATCGATACGTGGGTTAAAGATGTCATCAATTATCTCATGAAATTGTCATGAAGAATTTTTTATAATTAATACATGTTATTTTGGTATTAGATGTTTCCATGTACATAAAAAATCATCCTTGGTTTGGCAAGACTCAAAACAATAAAGATATCTCACTCACATGTTAAAGATTCCCAATTCCATGCTTGTGTGGTGGTTTGGGGAACTTATGAACCTAATTCACATTCACAACCATAACCTATGGTTAGTGTTCCACTAACCATAGGCCATGAATCTACTAGTATCTTAAAACACTAACATAGTACCCCTTAAATAACAATTAATGTCCCATTATAACAATTAACCCACTAGCGGGCCTAACTCCTTCCGAACCTAACCTTGTGCATGGATACAAACAATACATCTTGTTACCCATGTGACCCATATTGTAGGCATTCTTATCACATCGCTAGTGCCAAGAAGATTTTTTAGTTAGAGATACAACATAATGAAAAATAAAAAATTCATAACTCACACACTAAATTTAACTAATGTAACTAACATATGCACATAAGTAATGTGCCTAACTAACAAAAATCATGTGTATAAGCAATGCAAATAAGAGATGCACCTAATCCACAAATCTCATTGGTAAACATTATCCTTTTAATAAAAGGTTAGTTCATGCATTAGTCAAATGGGCAAGGCATATTCCATATGTGGCCTAGTGTGGTTATTTGAGGCACTATATACAAGACATGATCCCCATAGGTGGTTGTATGTTTTAACATCCTAGTTTTTGACATCAAACCATCGTATGGTTCTAAATAACCTTCCATGGCGTTCTAAATAGAAAAATGGACAACATAACCTACTCATAGGCCAAAGATTCCTTATGTACTAGTCCCATGATCCCTAGAGGCAATTGTACTTTCCTAAGACTATATATTTTAACCTAGGACCATATGTCTTTTCCAAAACCTCAAAATAGATGCCCCCAATAAATGATTCTAAAAAGGGTGATGTCAAATACATCCATCATATTTACATCGAGTGATACGGATGATATTGAACTTTAAGGATGGCATGCTCTTCTGACAATGACCCGATCATGGACCTGTCTTTGGTAATGGTAGGAAGGAAAGATTTCATTCTTGCCAATTGTAGTGCCCTTGGTGTAATGGACATAAGATAAGGAGATGTTGTTGTTTTTGAAGAAGAAGATGATGATGATGATAATGATGATCATCTTTATGACGAAGATGATGGTCATGATGACAACAATGATGACAATGATCTAGTTATCAACATCATCATCATCATCATCATCTTCGTCATTGATATTGTCATTGTCATCACTATTGACATTGTCATCATCGTTATCACTAACTTCATCATTAAAATTTTAATTTATTTTTTTTAATAAAAAAATACATACATAAATATTAAAATTAATAAATAAAAATTATACAAATTAATAAATAAAAATTACAAATTAATAAATATTAAAATATATATTATAATTAAATATATAAAAAATAAAATTAATAAAAATTATATAAAAAAAACAACAAATATAACATTAACAAACTTAAAAAAAAAACAAAACTTACCATATTACCTCACCTGCTCCTCCCGACGAGCTCGAACCCTCCCGAAGTGCGCGAACCTGCATTACATGACCGCCGAACCATTACATGACCCGCAAACCATTAGCCAGTGCCAGTTGAGGAGCTGAGCTAGTGTCGGTTGAGGAGATGAGGTTGACGAGCTAAGCCAGAGCCAGTGCCGGTTGAGGAGCTGCACCTAGTGTTGATAGCCAATGTCGGTTGAGGAGGTTGAGGAGCTGAGCGCTGCAATGCCTACCAAATCGGTAAGATTCGGCTCTATATCTATGTTTGCTGAGCTTTTGAGGATGCCACGAATACCCAAAATGCTAAGGGGTTTGGCCTTGGGGCCCCGTGTCTTTATAAATGTTGATCTATGTATAAAATTTAAGCGTTGGGCGTCCGAATGTGCTTCTGCATTTTACTTTTTAAACGATGGATCATTGTATTGGTTGCTATTCTAATGTTTTAATGGAATGAACCGTTTTGCATTTTTATCTATTTATGACAAAACGGAAGTCATATTTGAACAGGGTTTATGAGCTTCGAACCCTGGATGGCAATCGTATTTGAACAGGGTTTATGAGACTCGAACCAATTTATAAAAAGCTGTTGAAAGAGGTAAATCTAGAAGCCGCCCATCTTGAAGAGATTTTGCCATAACTTGTCCGAGAAGACGGAAATAATTTATTACCTTGGAAAATTGACTTCCCTGCAAAGAATCTCCATTAGGTGGCCATGGGCGAGGAAATAACCCCTGAGGAGCCTGCACAAACTCTTCAGTTTCAACTGTAGGGATTGTACTAACTTTGTTTGTATGCAAAAATACTCCATGGTGTTCAACATCATGCATCTCAACATTTTCTACCATGGCAACTTCCTTATAACAAGAACCTGACCTCCACATTCCAAGCACTTTCTTTTGTAATTCATGGCTAAGAAGAGTATATAACTCCAAAGTTGGACCTAGACCTGTGCCAACCTCTCCAAAGTACTCCACTTCGAGAACTACTTTATTACTACCATACATCTCCATTACCTTCATAGCTGAATCCAGTATACAGTGCCTATAAACACAAACCTTTTGACGCTGCACCCTACCTACTTGTATTTCTAGATTATTATTGAAGTTTGAAGTTTTAGCACTCTGTTGCTACTACAAGCGCTGTAGGGCACGAGATAACCCAAATGAAAGTGAATAAAAGTATTTCCTTCTTCTCTCAAATGGAAACAAGAATGGGCATGCTTTGGTTAATTGGTGACACCAAGAAGGTAGACCTCCATTGAATAGTGCCAGAGGATCTTGCAATATTTGCCATGCTAAGTTTCCATGTTGTCATCAGAAGTTTGCATCAGAGTAATGTTCGTAGAAATGGAACAAATGCAGAAGATTGGTTGTCTTTATATGAACCTTCATATTTAGGACTGGAACAGAAGTTTCCATGTGACAGGCCAGAAGTTGGTGCTTAGTAGTCGCTTATCACTAGATAAACCCAATTCTTAGTACAGATGCTCAAATCTGTGTGAAGATTGCAAATATGTGTACTTGCATCTAAAAATCAATGAACTGAAAACACTTTGAATACTGAAATTAGTCTTTTTGAATGTAGATTTGACCAGTACCTTAAAGTATTAATAAAATGGGGTTGAAAAAAAGAGAGAAAGTTGATAAGAGGAGCAATATATTAAATCTTATCAGCTCAACAACTATCATTATAACAAACGAAAGAGTATCCATGAAACAACAATTGGCTACTAAAAGAGTATTCTTCATTAACATAGCTGTAGACAAGTACACGGTAATTTGTAGGTAGAACAACATTATTCTAAGAGAGCTTGAGGTGATTTGTCCCAACTCTACCCAAGACTCTCTTAATCCAACTATTTAGAAGTCAGTACAAACCATGTCGATAGCAAGGGAGGTGATAGGAAATAGGACAACATCCATTTTTTCTAGGTGATCCTAGTAGCTCATATATGTGAATGTTGGTAGCAACCATGTTTAAGGATTATGTTGGCATGCAATGTCTCACAACTTAATAGTATCTTCATTTGCCTTTTGAGGAATTTGAGAACAAAGGTTTTAGTTCTTAATTTGACATGGCCCATCCATTGAAACGCTTGTCATTTTGTGCTCGACAAGGACTAGCCACTGATGGAATAGTGCAATGATACCTATGGTGGGGTGGGGGCTTATAGGTCATGGGGTCCATTCATGTGGGGGGACTGAGCTACCCTTGATTCCTAGGGGGAATAGCAGGGTAGTATACACAAATTTAAGAAAACATGTGATGTACCATTAATGTCATCAAACATCATCAACATCTACTTCAATAAATTGGCAAGTGGAATTTCATTTCATTGCTCAATTTGGGAGATATCATTAGTAGAAGCACTAACACTAAAGGTTTTTACATTGGGTTTCAACAATCGATATCTCACTCCACAAGCCATGGAGGGATGAGTTCCATATATGTCTGGAAATATATCTTAAACATCTAACATGGATATCTAATTGAATCTGAGCTTATAGTAAAAATTATGAAAAGATTTGCAACAAGAGGTCTATTACTATTAGAATCACTATTTTTCATTGTGATTTTTTACTATTATATCAAATCCACTTTTTCCATGTAAAAATAAACCATCACATTAGAATTCAATGTCAAGGTCAGTCTTGGAAAACACTCGTTATGCATACTCACAATTACATTCAATTTTGGGAAAATTCGGTTGAGTAGAAACCTTCTCTTTTGACATCTATCTACAGTCATAGACATGTGCCACTTGAATCTTTTCCACCTTTTGTCCTCCATTACTCAACTTAAATCATTTTACCAAACCTTTCTAGTGGATGATAATGTCTTGCAAATGCCTTTTTTTTATTGCATGGCGTCCAATTGTTAATGGTTTCTTTGAACAACTCTTTCATGGCTTGTAATTTTTGGTTGAATCAGAGATGGTTTGGATATTTGTATACACCACATAACTTGAGCTATAGTAGAAGTGATTTGAATTTGGTGAATAGATTTTGGATTGTGACAAATATTCTTGGGCTTATACTTATAAGATCATTCTGTAATTTAAGTCTCCTAGCGTACATTACATGGGTTTTAAATTGAAATAATGTGTCCTAGCATACACAATTATTCACAATATCACAATGTCATGCTTATGCTTGCTAATTAGGTTTAAACATTGTCATGCATTTTAGTCATTAGAAGTAGAAGAAAGTTATTGTTGGATTCATTTAATTTGAAAGAGTAGATATAGTTTGAAAGAACTCTCTCCTTACCTTAGCTAGCATTCATTGAAAGGAAAGGCTTATTTTATTCATATGCATTTGCATGGTTTGAGTCAGTCATCACACCACGAGTTTCACGTCCATTTACCCGATTGAGTAATACAACCACTAAAATCAATCTCCCTAACTAAATCAACATTAACCTCACTTGAGGAAATAAAAAGAATTTGGTAGTTAGGTAGGTCACCGGGGATAGGCATACAAATAATTCCCCCTTATCATTATCATCTGAGACATAGTTGTTGTCCTCTAGGGAACAAAAATCCTCTAGTATTTGTTGACACAGTCATACACCAGTTTGTGGAGGGGCCTCTTGTTGTTTCGGGGGTTAAACCGCCGCGAGATCGAGAACCGGACGGACTATGTGGAATGGCACACTCCACATAGCCCTAATGCAACATTGATCATTGTCTTCCTTGTATTCTCTGGCCACCATACTGGTGATACAAGGGTGATAAGGCAGAAGCGTCGAAAACCTTTTCCGACGTGTCATGAACGAGGTAGCTTCATGACTTTTCTACTAGGGCTCTTTTACCCAGGATCCCTTTCGGTAGAGGTATATCCTTCAAATTCGGTCTCTCACTTCGTATTGTTCGACTTGGATTTCATCACCTTGCGAAGGATACGATTTGTCGAGGTCTCCAGCTCCTAGTTAGGAAGTTTTCTTGCATTTTCACCTTTTTAGATGGTCTTTTTCTTTTTAGTGCTACTTGTTGGCATTCTAGCCACTTTTGTTTCAGCTCGCTTATTGTGACATCGATCCCAGTACAGTTTTTTGAGCTTGTTTTTTTGGCCTGCGAGCCTTGTCTTTTCATAGCTCCCCTTCTGCATGGTTGGTTTCTTTAGGGTTTTTGAGTTCATACATGGTAGTTACCAATACTTATTTGATGATGTGTGATGTCCTCTTCTCCTAGGTCTTCAAGATGGTTGAGTTAGATGGTCTTCTTAAGGGACTGAACACCCCTTCATGGAGCCACTAACGCTTGACCGTAGGAGTATTCTAGAGGACCACATGATCACATCACCCGTGTGGACTTTTCCGTTTACTTTGATGATGGTCTTTCAAGTTATATGGAACAATGGTACATTTGAGAGAGAGATGAATGGGTGTACCCCACCTTGGTCGATTGTCTTATGGTCCTTTCATTTTGCCGATAATAATTTTGTGGTACCTTGCCTTTTACCTTTTGGGTGTTTTACTGATATTGGGATATCTTGTGATTTGTACCACCTTTTATGTTTTAGGTCTTGTGGGTACTATGGTAGTTTGTCCACATTTGAGGTACACCCACTTTCTCGAAATTGTTATGAGTCTTTATACCCACTTTGTACCACCCTCCTGACCTTAGTTAGGAAGATTGCATGCTATCATACCTTTTGGTGGTACTATTTGAGTTACAAGAGGTAGTTACAAGGAGCTATTGCATATATGAGGTAGTTACAAGGAGATATTGCATATATGAGGTAGTTATAAGGAGATATTGCATAGTTACCAGGAGATATTGCATATATGAGGTAGTTACAAGGAGATATTGCATATATTGATTTGTTCCACCTTTTATGTTTTTGGTCTTGTGGTTATAACGATGGTAGTTTGTCCATGTTTGAGGTAGTGTACACCCCCTTAGTCCCAAGGGTTATGAGTCTTTATACCCATTCTTTTTTTTTTTACTTCTACATTACTCGTTGGTATTTGTATTGAGCCTTTTTACTATCACTGAATTTCTTTGTTTGACCGTACCATATCCCAGTCATCTCTCTCTCTCTGGTTTGTACTAGCCCTATCATAGGGTCACTTGGTTCCTAGAGTTGACTGGCCTCTAAGAGGCACAGTCATTTCTGAAAGTAACTCTTCTGAGTATATTACAGGAAACGTCTACACTAAGGTAATCAAATATGCGGTAAATAGTTTTCATTAAGTAGCAAGGACTTGTAGCATTAGAGGAGATCCTATAACGTGTATGTGTAGTGTTTCATGTGTGTTACATGTGTGATGTAGCGTTAAATCAAATAATAAAAAACAACTCATAAATATTGCATGACTTTCTACTCTTAAGAAAGATAAATTGGTCGTCTTCCGATCATCACTTGAATGCCTACATGTTGACAAAGGGAATGAGGATCAAGTAAAATTATAAAAGGCGATACACATCAACTTTTAAGAGGCGCTATGCCTTGTGGTCAAATCTAAACATTTTTCCAATGGTGCAGGTAGAACCAAACAGGTATTTGTCTGATCTGTCTTCCTCAAGTGAGAGGAGTTTAGGAAGGCTAGAGGAAAGTGAGACATCCAGTAGGTCTAGAAGAATTGTATCAACTAGATGTCAAAAAATCAAAAGAAGATTTGATAGATGCAATGAATTTTTTCATGGTCAATGGGGGGCATGTTCCTATGGTGATGAGACAAAAGACGACGAAGAGGTGCCCTTGAGGTACATACATTTAGTGAAACAATGGGTACTGAAGGATCTTCCTCCATCGAACACTGATTTTTTGTGTGAACGAGAGGAGATATCAAATTGCACCATTGTCGATACATGGTTTTGGGTTGTTTTCCATGGATTGCATCTTGGTCGATTACGGGACATGTACAGAATTGATGGAGTATGTTGGACCCATATACAACTACAACGATTGGATGCGCCTTGTCCGATATACAAAAAGTATGCGTAGCTATGGATTGTCAACAAACTATTTACAATTGAAAGACAAAAATCAAAATAAAGGAGGAACGTTGTACATGGACAGAAGGCCAAAGGCCACAGGGAATATTGCGGGGTTTATAAACAGTTCACAACCAAGGTCTACAATTAAGCAACCAAACTGCGAATTTGAGGGGCATGAAATAAAGCATGTTTTTGTAGTTGCTATTAAAACAATATCTACAGGGGACAAGTTGCTTATTAATTACCCTGTGAACCGAGTAGATACAAACAAGGTTACTATAAAACATTTTACCCAACCTTTTAGTAATAAATTAAACATCATAAGGATTTTTTGTTAGTTTGTTTCGTTTAAATTTCCCATATTTACTTTGTAGGCCAGTCATGGGGATAAATCCCTGCCAACAAATGCTCGGAGGAGTACTTCTTCCTCGATGCAGCAGGTATACATCTTTCTAATAGTACAAATATAATAAGAAAAAAGAGTTTTTATTTGCTTTGTTTTTCCATTATTAATAACTTGGTTTGTTTTATGTAATGTTATTTATATTTGATGCAGAACGTTGATCGGGAAATACACCCATCGAATGTTGATCAGAAGAGAACACCCTCAGGGAAACAGGTAGACTTGATTTGAATTGTACAATTAAAATATGTCAAAATGTTTTAGCATTATATTAATGTTTCAATGAATATTTTGGTTACGTTTACGTAATTTTCTAGTCTATGTTTTTGATGCAGGCCGGTTCCGTAAGGTCGACCACACCATGGTCTGCACAACGGGTTTACATCTTTGTAATATTAAAAATATAATATGAATAATAATTTTTTTGATGTGTTTTCTCATGAATAGTTTTGGAATCGTTTAGGTGACTTTCACTATGTTTTTTTATTAGGGTGTTGTTAGGGGCAGCTCCCAGATATTAGCAGATCGGGGCAAGTCGCATATGACCATTGATCCAATGAGTGGATCGCGATCCTGGAGGTCACAAGTATAATTCATTTCAACTATACCAATATAATACGTAGCATAATGTTAATTTTGTTATGTATTTTTCATGTGTATACTAGTTTCGTTATGCTAATGTAAACCATGTTGTAATTTTATGAATCTACCATGATAGATATGTTACGTTAATATAAAATTTGGAATCTATCAATAGAGAACTCAGTAGTGCTTTATATATGTTTGTTGTAGCCCACTAGTGAATCGCAGTATGAATCAGCATCGCAAGATTTTTCGTTAGAACCTGAAGTGGCAGAGGTGCTTCACGGTTGTGAAAAAATTGGTGAAGCCACACACCCTCTAAAGATGGCAGAGAAATTGTTGAATAGATATACTGCGGAAATCCTTTCTCTACTAATCCAGGTTCCGCAAACAAGCGCAATTACAAAAAGGATTGCATTGTTGGAACATACATCTAATAACTTGCGAGTAAGTTGAGGAATCTTGAATCATAGAATAATTCGTTTAGATATTTATAATGTTCTCTTTTATATGATAGTATTGAACGTATAAGACATGGTGTGTATTTACAGAATTATAAGGGACCACACAATAGTGGTCAAGGTGGTGTTGGCCCCAGTGAGGCTCGTGGAGAGACTTTGCATCACGACCAAACAACTCCATGTAGTTCGAATCCTTCACCATTATTGTCGACTGAATAGTCAACAACACATTCCGAAACACCATCGACCCCCGCTGTGAGCACAGCAGCCGCTACTGAACAACACACAATGGATCATCCACAAGAAGGGGTTGACACTGAGTCCCCTATCAATTTTGATGTCGAAGAAGCTACATTTCCAGGATCTTCCAGTGTCAAAGGAACGGGAACATTGGAGACAACATTTTTGGTGGATGAAGATCTCATCCCAATAAAGATAGCAAGGATCCTAGGTAATTAATCATAGTTGATCAGGTTAATTAGTGTTTATAATTTCATTGTAATATACCGATAAAACATTTTTCATCAACTAATTATGATCATGGCATGATCGTTGTGTAGGAAACAATGTTTTCTATAAACATATGAATGACTTTTGCTTGGAGATCTTTGAGCCCACCATCCAAACAAGGTGGGATAGACAACCGAAACATTTAAAAGATGAACTCACTAATAAGTTGGTTGGCCTATTCGGGGACAAAACCTTCAGTCATGCCAATGTCTTGAAAAAGGATTGTCAACATGTGAATTGTGAGGTTGTCCAAGACCAATATAGGACACACCTCGAAAAAAACCAGAGGTATGAGCACCCACCAATGATACCAGCAATGGAGTGGAGAGCTCTAGTGGAATATGGAAAGGAGAAGGCTCTGAGAAGAGAAGGCAAGCTAACACCAAGCACAAGGAGGTATGCAATACTTTCCGCAATGTAATTCTAAACCTTATTATCCTTGATTTCTATATCGAACTTGGAACATCTAACTTATTTCAACACTTGCATAGACTATCAGACACATCAAAGGCCACAATGGCGAGACTAGAAAAAATAGTTCAGCACAAGCTTGGCCCTAGTGGTTATTCGAATTTGGCGGCACAAATTGTAAGTTTTGAGAAACCAACAATGAATACAAATAATAAATTGAAAATTATTTTTCGTTTTATTGCACCGTAAAATGTTAATTAACGACGATAAGAAAACATGCAGGCCGATCGACTCAATGAAGTACCCATAGAGGAAGACATGAAGCTTGGCTTCCAGGAAGGATTTGGAGTTGTTGTTGAACGTCGAAGAAGCTTATCTGGGAAAACACAGTCTTGTGGTACCAATCCATCTGGTGCACAGGTATATGGAATCTATATAGTTTAATGAAGATTTGTCGCTTGTGGAATATTTTTGTTACAAATACTTGATGTAAAATATTGACTCTGTTTTTAACAGGAAAGCAATGATCTCATTACTGTCAAGGAGGGATAACAACAAATCGATGATCAAGCTTTGAATCTTGGTAATGAATTTATTCATATTCTACAATATTATGTATAGCATTACAAATGGTGACCATTAATTGTAGTTTACCGTATTTCAACTGCAGAGCATGTAGAGGGTGAAACTGTACAGGTTGAGACTGGACAAGAACATCAACAACATGATTTAGTCGCACTAGGTAAAAAAACACCTTCGTAATGATTTTTTTTAAATGAAAAACTTGTCATTACAATAGCAAAATATAACGATGTAACATTTTCACATCATTGCAGCAAATCCAAACCCCTTGCCACAAAATCCACGTCTAGAACAACAATCAGCTAGGATATTGCAAACATCACCAAAAGTGCCTGCTAAAGAACTAAGAACTGGAAGAGAAAGTCCAAATGTAGATGGTCCTCTTATAGATTATGTACCACTGAAGAGAAGAAAAACTTATAAAAAGAAGGACAGGAAAAATGGCGTCTAAATATTTTTTATAACAATATATCATCCACGATTTTTGGTCTAATGAATGAATGAATAGTTTAATGAATGTTCTAATGTTTTAATGATTCAGTGTAGTAAATTGTTACCTTCATTGAATTTCAACTTTTATTGAATGAATTTGTTGACTGAATAATTAATGAATGGTTTATTGAATGTTATCTTTTATTGAATGAATGTTTTGATCGATTGAAATGATGGTTTAGTGAATGTTAGCATTTATTGAATGAATAATGGATGAAAGTTCATGATGAAATATGGATGAATTTGCACATATTTGTTTTTTTCAAGTACATGCATTGGGTATGGGGAATTGAGAGTGATGTGAGGGGGGGAGGCATAAGAGCTTCCACCTTCATGTGGTTGGCCCTGTTCAGTAGAGAATATGAAATTATTCTCAAAACAGAGAGGAGCTCAATGAATGGCTACGATGTCTGCTTTCTACAACCCACTCGCCTGTCATCTAAAATTTTTCAATTTCTTGGAGCTTGTTGTGATTTTTGGTTGCTCCTCATAACGAATTTCGAGTTTCCACATGATGAAATATGGATGACTTTGCACATATATGTATGAAAGTTCATGATGAAATATGGATGAATTTGCACATATTTGTTTTTTTCAAGTGCATGCATTGGGTATGGGGAATTTAGAGTGATGTGAGGGGGGGAGGGGCCATAAGAGCTTCCACCTTCACGTGGTTGGCCCTGTTCAGTAGAGAATGTGAAATTATTCTCGAAACAGAGAGGAGTTTAATGAATGGCTACGATGTTGGCTTTCTACAACCCACTCGCGTGTTGTCTAAATTTTGACAATTTCTTGGAGCTTGTTGTGATTTTTGGTTGCTCCTCATAACCAATTTACAGTTTCCACAACTTCAAAGGTTGAGTAAATGATGCACTGGAATCAATATCCTTAACCTTCTCTTTAATTTCCTTGGAATGAATATCCTTAACCTCACATTAAACCCTTCCAAACTGGTATATTTACCATTCAAGGCTGGATTCTTCTGAAGCATGATATTTGCAACTAAGCTAGCATACACCGACAACAATTAGAGACATGCTGCTTGTTGTCAATGTTCATCTTTTTTTTAGGAATGCAACTTGACCATAATGGCTCCTACGCTAGGGAATTAAAGTCAACAACAAATTAAATAAAACATATAGTTTGCATCGAAAAAATAACAGGGTACGAATTGAACTGAGGAGATTCGAACCTGTGACCTATGTCTAGTCGCAAGGCTACCACCTTCAAGCTTGACGTGCAGCTGGCAAGGGAGAGCACCTTCAAGCTTGATTCATTCTGCATGCATTTCACAATGGGAGATGGAGGGCTACCACATTCAACCTTGATTCATTCTGTATGCATTTCACTATGCAATCGTCTCAGGTTCTCATTGCATTTTCCCTCTATAAGTTATCAATTCAATATGACCCACGCCCACCGTCCGAGGAGTGTTTCTGCGGTCTTGAGTTCCAGCCTGACAACGGTGATGATTCATTCTATATTTACATTTCCCTTAAGTTGAAATATGGCAAACTCATAGTTCACTATCAAGATTTCTCTGACCATCACATTTGTCAGACAAACCTTCATAGTGAACTATGAGTTTGTCATTTGCAGCCGAAGGGAAATGTAATACCATGAATCGTCAACCATTTCTAGGATGAAACTGAAGACCGCAGAAACACTCATTGGATGGCCAACGTGGGTCATACTGAATTGATAAACTAATTGATGGAAAACACAATGGGAATTTGAGACGGTTGCATAGGGAAATGCATGAAGAATAAATGAAGAGTGGGTGTCGAGAGAAATGGTTTTGGGATGTCGTATTAGAGGAAATGGCGATGGGAATTGATTGATAAGCTCAAGCTTGAAGGTGGTATCCTTGGGACTAGACATAGGTCACAGGTTTAAATATCGTCTAAATATTTTTGATAACAATATATCGTCCACGTTTTTTGGCCTTATTAATGAATGAATGGTGTAATGAATTTTCTAATGTTTTAATGATTCAGTGTAGTAAGCTATTACCTTTATTGAATTTCAGCTTTTATTGAATGAATGTGTTGACTAAATGATTAATGAATGGTTTATTGAATGTTATCTTTTATTGAATGAATGTGTGGATCGACAGAAACAATGGTTTAGTGAATGTTAGCATTTATTGAATGAATAATGGATGAAATTTCAAGATAAAATATGGATGAATTTGCACATATTTGTTTTTTTCAAGTGCATGCATTGGGTATGGGGAATTGAGAGTGATGTGAGGGGGGGGAGGGGCCATAAGAGCTTCCACCTTCACGTGGTTGGCCCTGTTCAGTAGAGAATATGAAATTATTCTCGAAACAGAGAGGAACTCAATGAATGGCTACAATGCTGGCTTTCTACAACCCACTCGCGTGTCGTTTAAATTTTGACAATTTCTTGGAGCTTGTTGTGATTTTTGGTTGCTCCTCATAACCAATTTTGAGTTTCCATAACTTCAAAGGTTGAGTAAATGATGCACTGGAATCAATATCCTTAACCTTCTCTTTAATTTCCTTGGAATCAATATCCAGCTTAACCTCAAATAAATATAAGTGGACAAAAAAAAATGCAAGAAAGAGATTAAACTTGCAAAATATAACACTTGTATTAATAAATTCAAAAAGAGAGAGTAATGTTCATGGGCCTCTTCAAGAGGATGAGCTCCTTTGAGCAAAGCTTCAATACAATACCAATCTTTGACAAAACAATATACATCCTTCTAGCGCTATAAATAGTTTCTTAATAATGACCAAAACCCTAACTACATGCAATCTCAAAATTGATGACTACCAACCACCTACTGGTTCTTATTTAATAAAAATGAGCCTTTTACATTAAGTAACTACCCATTAACTATCTAATGAGCCTTATTCAAAGAATATGATCTCATACATGATCTCATACATGTATTCAATATGAAAAATTTTATTTCAAAAATGTTATTTTTTTTTTAAATGTATTGGGTAGTCGCTTAACCGATGACCTAATCCCAATGACCGCAGGGTAATATCCGACGGTTTTGCCATACTTCTAATGGCTCGGAACGTTGGATCTGCCTTTTTTTGTATGGCATACATGTTGCTTAACTGACGACCTATCCAACGATCACAGGGTAATATCCGACGCTTGTGCCATATTTCTGACGGCTCGGAATGTCGGATCCGCCTTTTTTTGTATGGCATACACGTCGCTTAACTAACGACTGAACCGACACATATTTGATGGCAAAAGGATGGTATCCGATCAATATTGGAAGTTAACGCTGTCGCTTATCCAACTACTTGTGAAGCTGGAGGAAGTCGATTAACCGACGAGGTAGGGTAGTCATATATCCGACATATTCAACTATGTCGGATTTTAACCAATATCCCACCGACGGTAAAAAAAGACTGGAATTGTCAGATAGGCGACCATAGGTTGTAGCAAATTCGACTTTTTCGCCGTCGTATTTTGGGTCAAAAAAACTTATAGTGTTATTTGATGAATTTTTAACATAACCAATTTTAACTGCTAATTTTCAAATCATCAAAAATTATTAAGCACTCGAAATTTTGTATATTTTGATTGACATAAAACTAGTACTATGCAAATGTTATGATATAGAGTAATCTAATTATTCTATGTTTTCGACTTTACGATGGGTTTTGGTCGGAATCTGGAATTTTATTTTGGTAAAATCCATATTTCTACATGTTTAAATTGTATTTTTGAATCCATAAATAGATTCAACACCCTCAAATACCCCCATGGAAGTCAAATTATGCAATTTCCATAACTAATATATGTGATTCTAGGAATTTTTAAAGATTTGCAATCGGAATATGAATAGAATTAGACGAAAAATATGCTCGAAAAATATTGAAAACATAGAAAATTTAGAGTACACCTTATGATATTGTCATATGTAGCACATCACTAAAAATTAATACAAAGTAAATATAACTAGATTTATATGTATTTTCCCACGACAGGTGGTATGACAGAGTAGGGAGGTTCATGTGAACATGAGCCAACCCACACCGGTAAACATGAAATATGGAATGGGTAGGAAAATAAGTGGCATTGGGTAGGATGTCAGGGTTGAAATGAGGATGTCTCCTTCTGAGCTCAGGAATGATGGAAACTCAAGGCAATAGGGGTGGAGGTGATCATCGTTGAAGTAAAGGGACGTTGTTGAACCTAGTTTCCATAATGAAATGGATCCCTCCTCTTGCAACTATAATGGAAAAACATTACATGGGTGGTTAGTGCATGATTCTAAGTATGAATTTGAAAGTTTCCAAGGCATGAAGAAATAAATATTTTTTAATTTCCTTCATTGTTTTGAACATTTTTGTTGTTTTTCGAGTTGTATGGTTTAGAAAGAAACATAATAACCCAAGAAGATATTCCATTTTGGTGAGAGTGGAGGATTGTTCTAGGATTTCTCATTTCTTGGTTCCTCTACATTATCTGAAGTCTGATGCTACAAGTTTGGTTCATTGGTTTTGAAGTACAAAGATGGTGAAATAAAAGAAACCTCATCAGGGGAGGAAAGAATAGGGTATCACCCATATGCCATGGGTTATTCTGGAAATGAAAGATGCTAAATTCACCTTTTGTAGATTTATCTCACACTCGACTCAATTCCTAATCGATATCATGGATACATAGGTTGAGCATGAGTAGGATGTGACTGGTCTAAATGTGATTTAGGATGAAACAAGGAATATGGTAGAATATGCAGGCACATCAAAGAACCATGATGCCAAATTTATGAAGATAATGACTCTTTGCTAGCAAATGAACACCCTGCTAGCCAAAGTTTGCATGGAGAATACTAAGGAGGAAAACGAAATTCTTCTTTAGCTTGATGAAACCAAGGAACATCTCAGAAGAGAATAGGCCACTCTCAAGATAACATTTAAGGACAAAATTGAGTTAGGAACCAAGATTAACATGCTTGCTAAGGCAAAAACAAGTATGGTTTTCAAGGAAAGGGTTTCGACTAAGCAGCCCAACTCAAATCCAACAATGCCAGAAGTTCCTTCCACCATGAATATCTTTAATGATGCTTAGCATTATAATATTTCAAAATGTTTATTTTTTAGAACATATAGGATATTTTTTTGATTTTATTAGATAGCCTGCTTATGCATACAGGCCTTTCTTCTTAAGGTCATATGATATGATAATTTTGATAGATTGTTTGTTGATACATTTGAATCTTGAATTCTATGGAAAACGCATGACAAACATTTATTTTGTGTTTGTTATGGTTTCCCTACTAGAAGACCATCCACCTAAGTCTATGTATTGTTTTTTGCTTTTCAATAATATATTAATGTGAAATCTAACTTAGTAAAAAAAAAAGTCTTATGAGTATAACCACGATAGGGATTTTTAAATTAAACTAATATCATCCTCAAGAATTTAACATATAATTGATTTTTAATTAAAATTAAAAGAATCATTTTTAAAATATTTATTATATCTCCTCTAAACTAAGATTATGATGAAATAAAACTTTAGATAGAAGATGGTACATGTTTTATTATATATCTTTTATAATAAGATTATTATAAAATAAGTACTATTATGATGAAATAACAAGTTTGAAAACAAAATGGTATGTTATTTTCTTATGTTATGAGATATATTTTTGTTTGTTTGTTAGTTTGCTTGTGATTTGCGGGATTAGCTTATAGTCTAAGAAAATGTGATTCAGGGACATACAAGCCTTCAAAATCATACAGGGGTCACATCCATTTTTTATCATACAAACCCTTAGCATAACTGGATTTTAAATGTCTCCTCCCAAATACTTTGTGAGGTTCAAACATAAGTCTCCATATAAAATGATGCTTAACAAAACCAACCGTACTAGCAATATTTGATGACTATAAAACATGTTACTTAAAATATACATATTTTTAATTAAATTTAAACATTCATAAATTAAATTTATTTATTTATTTTCAACATTTTTGTTTATATATTTAATAAATTAAATTTTTATTCATTTAATCATATTTAAGTACATCTTTACATTCATATATGTTTTAACAAACATTTCATTATTTAATCACAATGATATATAAATTTCAAACCCATTTCAACGTATATAATACATATTATTGATATTTTTATTCTTTATTTTATCTAATATAAATATTGAAAAAAATGTTTGTGAAATGTAGATTAGTTAGTAATAAGATGCTAGATATCAAAGCACTTTTTTCGAGGTAGAGTTTAAACCTTGGTTAGCCTTATATAAACTTATATAATATACTTAAAACATAGTAGTTACACACCATTTTTTTTGTAAATGATTTATTTGTTCTTTTACTCTATATCGAGAAATGTATCCATCATCTCTCATAGAAAACAACACTAACACAAGTATGACCAAAATGTAAACAAAAATTAGTGAATACATTTATGTGAACTAGATTTTATTGTATTAATGATTGCAGTAAATTTTAAAGCTATTTTTAATTTTAGGAGCTTTTTTTCCCTAAACTTAACTAATTTAGGCATTTAAATTAAGTTATCTAAATAAATTTGTTTTATAATGTATTATATTAATACACAATTTATTTTGAAGAATTTAATATCAATTTTTAGTAAAATATTAAAAACGAAGAAATGTATATATATATATATATATGAAATAATGTAAGTGTTAATTTTTTAGCATTAATTCAATATATTTTAGGATCTTTATTGACAGAATAACATGTACAGCATATCAAGTATAACAATGCATATCAATCACCAAGCAATCACATGAGACAATAAACACATAGAGTTTCACTGGGGTAAACCATAAAGGTGAAAAACCCCACAACTTCCTCAGAGATAGAAAGAGCAATGATACAACCCAAGTACAACAGATAGTCTTCTACTAGCAGCTACTCCTCCTCCTCAACTAGTGTTCCACTTTTCGAGTGATGTAGAAGTGAATAATGAGATGATCAAATAGAGATCTCCCGCTCTCTATTTATACTTGTCCTGACTTGCCTATTACACTAGCAGGGACGAATTCTCTAGAAGAGTCTAATAACCCATGGTTACATTAATCTGGGCCGACCCCACACTTGGTGGTCTAATAACCCATCACAGCAAGTTACGACACTTGCGACACTTGTCGATACAAATGACGACACTTTCGTATAGAGGAATAATAACATCTCTATAGGAGTACAATATACATAGGTGAAATACATTCCGAAGTTACATATACATCAACACTCCCTCTTAACTAGGAAGGTATTTCTCGACATAGATCTACTAGCACAAGTCTTCTTCTCTGGATCATCATCATTGAATCATCGTCATCGAATCAACATCATTGTCACTACTGCTGCTATCTCAATCAATCTCTGATCTACTCGTCATAGGAAGTTCTACAGAGCCAGTCCTTTTTCATACTGGATGTAGGCCTGCCACTTGCAGGTCTTCATCATCTATAGAGCCAGCCCTTTTTCATGCTGGATGTATCACAGAGGAAACCCTTTTTCATGTTGGATGTGACCTAGAATATATTTAGGATTTCTGCCACAGACCCAGTCCTTTTTCATACTGGATGGGACCTAGAACGCATCTAGGATTTCTACCACAGAGCCAGTCCTTTTTTATACTAGATGGGACCTAGAATGCATCTAGGATTTCCACCACAAAGCCAGTCCTTTTTCATACTATATGGGACCTAGAACGCATCTAGGATTTCTACCACAGAGCCAGTCCTTTTTCAGACTAGATGGGACCTAGAATGCATCTAGGATTTTCCCCCACACAACCTCGAAAGAGCATCCCAGGACTTATTACAGGCACACAGTGCAACCTATCGGATGTCCAGGACTACATTATATGTGATCATGGAAGAACCTCGAAAGAGCATCCCAGTACTTATTACGGGCACACAGCCCAACCTATCGGATCTCCCAGGACTATATTACATGCCATAGGACAAAACCTTGAAAGAGCATCCCAGGAATTATTACGGGCACACAACCCAACCTATCGGATCTCCCAGGGAAATATTACATGTCCTCCCAGAGCAATGCCTCGAAAGAGCATCCCAGGACTGATTATGGGCACACAACCCAACCTATCGAATCTCCTAGGTAAACTTACATGCTCATCTGCACAACCTATCCGTGGCCATAGAGCATCAACCTGATACTCATCATACATCATCCTGATGCACATCATCACATGATCATCCTGATCATCATCATAACATCATCTTGATGCATATCATCTAGAGCAACATCCTGAAGCTTGTCATCCATGATCATCCTGATCATACAATGTATCCACCTGATACATATACAAATACATGATCCACCTGATCATAACAAGTATCCAACATGATGCATACAGAGTAGTACCTGGAGCATCATCCTAATGCTCATCATCCAGTGCTTACATCCATAATCATGGGAAGGATCCTCCTCTCACCATGCCAGGAATGGCTCCTGCAAATGTGTCCATCACTTCTTCCTCGAAGTGTCATCAATCTAAAGAACACCAAGCCTCTCTCTGAAGTACTCAAACTTCACTCTAGTTAGTGGTTTCGTCAACATATCTACAACCTGCTCATCCGTCGCAATATACAAGAGCTTCGCTGCTCCTCTCTGCACCATATCCCTTATATAGTTATATTTGATCTCAATGTGCTTCGACCTATCGTGGAACACCGAGTTCTCACACAGCTTCACACAACTCTAGTTGTCACAATAGATACCAGTAGCATCCAACGAGAGATCAAATAACTCAGACAGTAGCTTCCTCATCCATACTGCCTCACAACTAGCTGAACAAGCTGCAAAATACTCTACTTCGGCTGTACTCAATGCTACGCAGGACTGCTTCCTACTAAACCAAGATATCACTCCTAATCCCATAATGAAGCAGCACCCAGAAGTGCTCTTCCTATCTGCAGCACTGCCTTCCCAATCTGAATCAACATAAACCTGCAGGTTAAACTTTTGATTCACATCATACTTGATGCCATAATCAATTGTACCCTTCAGGTACCTCAAAATATGCTTTACAGCAACCAGGTGAACACTTCTGGGATCCGTCAAGAACTGGCTCAATGTATTCACCACAAAGAAAATATCTGGTCTAGTGTTCGCCAGGTACATCAAGGACCCAATCATCCGACGATACACAGTGACATCAATTGGATCAGATGAAGCATCACACAGAAGCTTCAGGTTTGATGCCATAGGTGTGGCCATGGCCTTGCAGTCTGTCATCCCGAACCTCTTCAGGATTTCTACTGCATACTTCCCTTGTCCAAGGAAGATTCCATCTGCACTTTGCCACACCTCCATACCTAGAAAGTAGTGCATCATCCCTAAGCACTTCATCTCGAACTTGGCAGGAAGCTTCATGTTCATGTCAGCAATCAGTCTATCCTCACCCGTAACAAACAGGTCATCCACATACAAGAGTAGAATCACAGATTGCCTTCCTCAACCTTATAGTAAAGGTTGGAATCCGCTTTACTCTTAGTAAAGCCCAAACTGGATAGAAAACTATCCATCCTACCATACCAAGTCCTAGGAGCTTGCTTTAAGCCATACAAGGCTTTCTTCAACCTGCACACATAGGACTTTGGGTTTTATATCAATTAATAGTTTAGGATTAATAATTTTAAAAGTTATGGGTTATAGTGGTTAGAAACTATACAGCTTAAGGATTAGGAGTAATAGATATTAAGGGTTATAGTGGTTAGAAGTTAGGGATTAGGGTTGTATTGGTTGTTATCAAGGTTATGTGTTATAAGGGTTATTGGATGGGGTTTATGGGTTTGAGATTAGATTTTAATTGTTATATGGACCTTGTTGATTAAGAGTTGTAATCGGTAAAGGTTATGAGTGAGGGATTATATGGTTTAAGGTTTGTAATGGTTATGTATTATAAAGTATATGTGTTACAAGTGATAAATGTTGTAATCAACTAAGGGTTATATGGGTTAGATGTTATAAGAGTATGAGATTAGTTTTATAAAGGTAAGGGTAAAGGGTATGGTCTAAGGAGTAGGTGTTTAATGTGTTAGGTATTGAAGGTTATAATTATTAATAGTTAGGATTTGGGGGTTACAGATTCTAGGGTTTGAGAGTTATCAATATCAAGGGTTACATGATAGTGGTAGGGTACCATGTATGAAGGTTTAGAGATGATATGATTATGAGTTATATGGATTGGTGATTATGTTATAAATGGGTTATATAGGTTATTAGTTATAAATTATATTTTCTATGGTATGGGATATATATTATAATTATTAATATTTATAAGGTTTAGGGGTCATGTACTAACAATAAGGGAAAGGGTAGATAGCGGTTAAGGGTTATAATAATTAGTAATGGGAATGGGTAGATAGTGGCTAAGGGTTATAATAATAAAGGGTAGATAGTGGTTAAGGGTTATAATAATTAGTAATGGTGGTTTACAATGGTTAGGGGTTATATGGTTTAAGGGTTGGAGGGTTAAAGATAAAGATCAAGGTTGTTAATGATTAAATACTTTAAGGTTTATGGGATATTTGACTTATTATTTAATGGTTATAGTAGTTAAACATTATAATTTTTCAACGGTTAAGGATTAGCAGTTAATAATTAAATGGGTTAATGATTATATAAGGTAGAGGTTACAAAGGTTATATGTGCTAGGGGTTTACAATTATTAATGGTTATAGAGGTTAAGGGTGATAAAATTTAGGAATTATAATGTAAGAGTTAAGAGTTTTGTTTTTAAGAACATGAGAGTATAAGGGTTAATGATTATGGGTTTTAGGGTCACTAATAAGGGTTTATAGATGTAAGCAGTTGCGGGTAAGGGTTTACAAGGGTTAAATGTTATTCAAGCCAAGGGTTAAAGATTGGGAATCAAATGTTATAATATTTATGGGTTATAAGAACATTGGTTTAGGGTTATAATGCTTACATATTAATGATACTATGGGTTATAGGCTAGGGTCTATATGGACTCTGGGTTTCATAAATAAAGAATTAATGAATGATAGAAATTAGCATCTCTAAAATCCATAGGGTGTAGGTGTTTAAGGTAATGTATTAGGTTTGATATGGATTAAGGATCATAAGGATCAAGGATTTGGAGTAATAAAAGATATACAATATGTGGGATAATTTTTATTGGGTTAGGATTCTTAGCATTTAGGTGTATAGGCTTAGGATTACAAGGTTTGATGGATATAAGTATAAGGGGTTAAGATTATAGTCAATATGTCTTAATTGTTATGATTTATAAGGGCTATAATTATTAGGATTTATATGGGGCTGGTAGTGGGTTAGGATTATAAGGTTTAATGGATATAAGTATTAGGGATTAAGATTATAGTCAATATGTCTTAATTGTTATGATTTATATGGTTATAATTATTAGGATTTATATGGGGTTGGTAGTCATAATGGTTAGTGGTAATATCAATTAGGGGTTTTAATGTTTAGGTATTTTAGCAGTTAAAGTTTGGTAGATAAGGATACAAGGGTCATAGATTCAAGGCTATAGGGGTTAGTAATTAATTGTTCATGATATAAGGGCTATTTAGATTAGGGGTTATGTGAGGTATTAATTTTGGGTAATAAGGAATAAGATTATAAGAGTTATGGGTTGCAAGGGTTACTAGATAGAGGTTAATATGGTTAAGGATTAGCTAGGAGTCATAACGGTTAGTGCTAATATAGATTATGTGTTGTAGTGTTTCGATATTATAGTGGTTAAGGTTGGGGGATTGGGATATAGTTGTCATAGATTCAAGGCTATATGGGTTAGGGATTATATGTGTCATTGTATAAGGGCTATGTAGGTTAGGGGTTATGCGAGGTATTATTTTTGGGTAATAAGGGATAAGATTATAAGAGTTTTGAGTTAAAGTGCTATTGGAGAGTGGTTATTATGGTTAATCGTTATAGGTTATAATGGTGATATAAATCAAGTGTTAGGGATGATAATTCTTATAGGTTGTCAGTGTTTTTGTTTAAGGGTTTAAGAGATTATGGTTTGTTCTTTTGGTATATAAGAGACATCTATTAAGGATCAAGGTTAGTGGATATATGTATTATAGCTATTACTATTATTTTTTAAGAGTTATAATTCATAAGGGTCATAGGAGTTATGGTTGGTAGATATTAATGATTATGTGTTAGAGGTTATAGTGGTTAGGGATAAAAAAATGTTATAAATATTAAGGGATATATGAATTGAGAATTATGATGACGGAGCTTAAGGATTATAGTGGTTAACTTTTATATTAATTAATGGATATGGTGTTATGAGAGATTTGCTAAAGGTTATATTTTATATGTACTATGGATTATTTTTTAAATGCTCTAGGGATTAGGGTACACATGTGTTAATAATTTTTTTTAGAATAAAAATGTTAATGATTATGTGTTAGTAGTAAGGGGTAAGGGGTTGGGGATGATAAGTTTTAATGGATATAAAGAGGTGAATGAGATTAAAATATATACTTATTAGGATTTAAAATGGTTAAGAGTTGTTAATTTTAGGATATGGATAAGGGGTAATAGAGTTTAAGGATTGTTATCAAAGGATTATAGAAGTTATAGAAATTATGAGAAAAATGTTTATACTTTTTAGGGTTATAATGACAAATTGGTGTAAGGGTCACGGGTTAAGAGTAGTAACTTTGAAGAGTTATAATACTTATGTATTATGGGTTATAGGAGATACTGAGTATGGGTTAGGGTGCTAGGCTATTTGTGTAGAGTATTAACAAAGGGGTGTCCCTCGTTAGACCACTTTAAAAACCTTGTGTATACACAGTCGACCACCCAACTTGGGGCATACTGGGAGGGCATCATTGGGAGTTACCTCCCTCCACCTATTACTAGCGCAATGGCGTCCTAGTTCCCGGTTACAACGAAGGCACATGTGTCAAGATACGGAGTTAGAAAATTGTTTCCACCCAATTTTCCATAATGCTCCTTTCACAACACTCTACACAAGACTTTTAAAATATCTTATTTAATATATCTTGTAGTCAATCTATAAATTAAAAAAAACATATACATTATAATCACAATCTATACATTATAAACAAAATACATATACTATAAATTATAAACAAAATACATGTACATTATAATTACAAACTACCAAAAAGTATATATATATCCATAAAATACATATATTCTTTAAAATATATACCTAAAACATTTATTAAAACACCCCATAACACTTTAAGAAGAAATTTAAACAAATTATTAAAAAAATTAACAAATAAATTATATATATATATATTAAAAAATACACATAAAACATTTTTAAAATATTTATTTTAATAAATCTATATATATTAAAAAATACACAAACCATTTACAAAAATACCATAACACTTGAAATAAAATTACACAAATCACTAACCATTATGTTATGTTAAAAGAAAACTTAAACAAATCATTAAACATTTTATGATATCAAGCAACCGTATAACAATATTCTCATATATTAAAAATTACACATAAACCATATACTAAAATACCCATAATTACACAAATAATTAAACTTAGACAAATAATTAAACATTATGTTAAAAGAAAACTTAAACAAATAAAACATTTTATGACGTCAAGCAACCGTATAACAATATTCTCAATGTAAAGTATAGAGAAAACCAGGAATAGAATATTCTCATTATAAAGTATAAAAAATAACAGGAATAGGTAAGTGAGAATAATAACAATGTTCTCTATGTAAAGTATAGAGAAAACGAGGAATAGAATATTCTCATTATAAAGTATAAAAAATAACAGGAATAGGTAAGTGAAAATATTAAATTAAGAAAACAGAGAAAAGTAGAATGTGAATGAATGAATACTCCGTTTTCCGGGAGGGGATATTAATGAATGAAGAGTTAATTTTTTTTTTGCTTAAAGATATGAGTGGGATTGGTTCCCGATGTGAATGGATTTTATAGATTTTATATTTTAAGTATTTTTGGTCGCTGATCATTGCTTACTCAATGTTGCGTTTATCATTGTTTCACTGATTTAAAAAAACAAATTTCTAAATAGGTTTAATAAAGAATTTGACTATTTGTTGCACCTGGTCACGTAAGCAGCAGGCTTTAACGACCTATCTTAGAATTGCTTCCTGTAGAAAAGCTCTTCTTTTGTAGTACACATTAATTCGACGAGATTTGAACATTCTGAGTTGGGAGTGGAGTTTCAAGCCCCGGATCATTTCAGATTGAGATCACCACCGTTTGATTTTGCATTTCTGAATTGGGTATGATTGAAGGATCTGAATTATATATGATTTGATTATTGATCAGAGCTTTTCAATTTTCCTTGCAAGTCCAAGTCCCTTTGGGTTAGGGAATGTTAACTAATTTTTAAGAAGGAAGAGGCCTTAGGAACTCCAGATGTTTTAACCAAATCCAAGGATTTGAACCATTCTACACATTGAACAACGCACCTGTAACTAAAACTAAACTACTCACTCTGTAACTATGTTCATAACAACCCTAAAACTAATTTCCACTAACTTAATCCATCACTATCTCACTACAATTTAGGGGTTTTTCTTTACATGGGGCGCCAATGGTGCTCCAAACACAAAATCAGAACATCATGTTTATAGGCATACTGAACAGTGATATTTTCGTAGTGATGAAGCCTTATTCAACAATATTTTTCAGCTAGGTTGCAGGTTCAGGCAGTCAACAATAAAGATGAATGAAACATTGAAATGGATATTTCTCTTATTCATCTGGGAAGACCAAGAGATTTGGGCTGCTTAACACCAAGACACTGAAAGATTCATATCTAATCAACTGAAAATATTCAGCTCCAACCATGCTCTCTATTGTTCTTGCTTGGCATTTTGAAGCTTTTGAAACTATTTATATACGTTTTGGGCATGTCAATGTACACTTGAAGAAAGAGCTGAAATAACGAGGATCCGCATGGTTGCTTAAAATGCTACGTTTTTTGTGTGAATATGAACTTCCTGAGATTCCAAACTGCGAGTTCCTTCCATTTGAATGAAACTGCATAGCCTTCTTAGCTTGAGTATATGGGGGATCTTTTAGTAAAACTAATAAGTCCCGAGGAACTTCAAATTTGATTAAAATGTCTACCGTGCGACAAAGGGACAAGGCGAATCAAGCAAATATTGAGTTTCTGATGGCCATTGGAACTGTGTGTAATGTTTTTTTTTCACGAAGAAACGTATAGCAAAATAATAGTTGTTGAGCCTCGATATACACCCACCAAAAACAATAGTAAAGAAAGAAGAGTTATAAAAAATGCAACACCTGTTTGTCAAGTTGTTTGGATAAGGATTCAAAACAAGTATAAGCATATATTTTTGGAATTACAATGTGCGTGCACTAAATAATTTACTCAGAGACATTAATGAAACTCCTTGGATCGCTTGTCTTATTTTAAGTGCTTGCAAGAGAGGCACAAGTGTTCCTTTGTAACCAACAGGCCCCTATATCTATTTAGAGTCTGAATTCTGAGTACATGAAGCTTTCTCAGACACAATATGCCACCTAAGTTATTTATTCTTCTAGAGCATATGTGCAAACGGCCTCACAATCTATAGAATTGTTGTTAGCAGTATCTGGTTTAAATGGGGAGTTAAAATAAAAAATAACCTGGTCAATAAATTCAAATTAATTATTTTGGATGATTATAGAAAATATATTGTTTCATCAAATATCTAATAGTGGAGATTATAAGGTATCCAGATTCAAATTCCTCTAGTCTTAGAAAATATATGAAGAAATAATAACATGATTGACAAAGTAAAATCCATCATCTATAGGAGAGAAGGGTTTTGGGAAGTTATATAAAAAATATACGATTTTGATAAATAAAGCAATTTTTTTCATTTGCAGAGATAAGTAACCCCACTTTAACAGTTGTTGCAAGGGAGGGAAAAAAAGTATGGCACAGAGAATCCCATTGGATAATAGAGGATGCATAGGAACAGAGCTCCAAAGGTCCTACAACTTGCTATTCATTGAATATATTAGGTTGCAAGTGAACTGATCCCACTTATCAAATCAGATAAGAGAATTTTATTCAGTTTCACAATGATTCATTTTCACAATGTGAAAGTGTATAGGTTGTTCTTAATATATATATATATAAGATAAAGAGATGCAAACAAAAAAATCACAGAAAATAAAGAAAGGAGACTTGAGAGGGTGAACCCTAAAAAAGAGGAAAAAGTACTGAAACCAATGCAACCCCTCACATAACGTCATTTGTGGAGTGTCGAGGGCTGAAAGGACCTACTTGGTTGATCCCAGTAGGAGCCCAAAGGCAGTCAGTGGAAGCTCTCCTACCATTTGAAGCTGAAGATAAAAAGATAGTTATGGACATTGGGTTGCTCCATCTGGGTTGGAAGGCATATCTTTGTGTTCTCGTGAAAGTGGATTTTCTAAATAGAATAGGAGGATGTGCTCCATCTCACTGACCCAATATCATCTGCTTCCAAGCTTTGAGAATCAGCATGACACTTAGCATCAGTAGTCGTTCAAATATGCAGAAGAAGGAGGAGATCATTGCAAATATTTATTTACAGAAACAGGTAATTATGACGAAAAAAGAGTATCTAACTTAGAGGAGGTACCAACCTGTTAAATAAATAGACACAACGAATTATTTACTTCTTATTTTCGTTCTTTATGAATAGCCCGACTTGAAAGATAAATAAAATATGAGATAATGTTATATCTTTTGGTTCAGCTTATGATTAAGCTCGAGATAAACATGTTACCGCTAATGGCCAGCGAGTTCCGGCTGTTAAGTTTACGCCTAACCAATAGAAAAGATTTGTTATAAACTAATCTTAAAACTGGTGGGCCATGTTGTTATTCTACTCCAAGGTAAAGATGAGGGTAAGTGTAAGCTCCCATCCAAGAGTATCTAGTAAGATCACTCCACCAAATATTTAGGATGAGGGTAAGTGTAAGCTCCCATCCAAGAATATTTAGTAAGATCACTACACAAAACATTCAGGATGAGGGTAAGCCCCCATCCAAGAGTATTTAGTAAGATCACTACACCAAATATTTAACTGAATAGGACCAAACGAAGGTTAAGCTCCTAACTCTCTGTCCCCAATCTCTACCCCATGTGGCCTGATTTATTTATACCATTCCCACTGAAAGGCTTCCTAACGAGGGGGACACCCTAACCAAACAGTCAGGCGAAATGGATACTTGTTAGTCTCACGAACTAATTATCCTGTATCGTGAAGTTCACTATTCTATATCCTAAAGCGAAAGGCAGGCATTCGATCTCTCCTTCTGGTCGAGCATACTAATGCTTCCTCAACTTTTCCCTTCTACCGGGTGAGCTATACTATTATGTTTTTGGAAAGTCCATATATCTTTGGGTTGAAGAAACCGAAGACGCAGCAAAAAGTGGAGGTTATGCTGCGGAAACAGGAACTAATTAGAGGAGCAGCTTCCCGTATGCATGTGAAGAGGGAGGGATATCGGGGGACCCGCCATAAGCGAATAAAGCTAGAGCTCGTATCTCAAATTACCAGTATGCCGCAGGAAGCCTATTGCTTCCTAGTGAGAGGCAACGCTCAACTATTATGTTAAGTATTCTATGGTTGCTTATTCCTCCAAATCACTAGAACTCCCATGTATGGTCTAGAGAATACGTTTTCAATCATTACTTGTTGATGAACCTTAGCAACATTTGTCAGTGTTGGAAACACATATTCAGTTACAGCAGCCCCCTTTGTATTTTTTGTTTAAAGATTTGAGTGGGATTGGGTCCGGCTAGGAATGGAATTTATATTTTAAGTATTTTTGGCCGTTCATCATTGCCTACTCAATCATCCACGGAAGATTATATCCAATGTTTCAATCCATTTTTATGTTTATCATTATTTCACTAAAGAAGATACAAATTTCTAAATATGAACTTTATAACAATTTGTTTATTTGTTGCGCCTGGTCAAGAAAGCAGCAGGGTTCAACGACATATCTTAGAATTGCTTCATGCAGTAAAGCTCTTCTTTTGTAGTACACATAAATCCGACGACATTTGAACTTTCTGAGTTGGGATTGGAGTTTGAAGCCCTCCATCATTTCAGATTGGGATCACCACAATTTAATTTTGCATTTCTGAATTGGGTATGATTGAATGATCTGAATTGGATATGATTTTATTGTTGATATGAGTTTCATGGTAGCTCACTTGGATTGAGTAATTCTATCTATTTTTTAAGATGCAACAGGCCTCAGAAACTCTGTTTTAACCAAACCTAAGTATTTGAACCATTCTACCCATTGAACATCACAACAACCATTCATTATCCTTACTTATTTTTAAATGCTAAGCAAACCCCTACAAATTATTTGGCATCACAAACGCTTTTATTGTATACTGCAAGAATCAGAACCTCATAGTTTGGCATCACAACATTTTTACATAATATTGTAACAATAATAACCTCATAGATGTTTTAAACTTCTAAGAAGAGCCTTATAATCTATCAATCCCGATTCATCAACATCCGATTGTCCAAGGATCAATTCTCCACCCATATGCCTGGAGGATCGATTCTTTGACTGATGGCACCGTTAACAGCCTATGCGGGTATGGATTACAATTTCAGATCCTATATGGCGTTTTCTCAATTTTCAGTGGGTGTATTGCCCATCGTCCTACAGCTGCTAATGTTCTCAATTTTCAATGGGTGTATTCCCCCATCGTCCTACAGCTGCTAATGTTCTCAATTTTCATGGGTGTATTCCCCCATCGTCCTACAGCTCCCAATGATTATCTAGTGGGATATAATAACCTACAGGATTTGATGAGTGAAATAAGTGAGACTTTGCAATCTGTAGAGGACCTTTGCCAGAAATCCTCACTGTTGAAGGAATCCATAATGCTGCACTCACTTATATGCTTAGTTGTGTCTGAAGAATTTATTGAAAAAATATCAGAAGAATTATTAAGTGTTTGGAAGTGTTAACATACTAATGAGAGTTTATTTCTTACAATTTGGACCTTGAGGCGATGGAAGGCCCTAAAGATCCGATCGACTTCACTCCACCGAGCAAAGATTTGGAAGACGTTTATCGGGCATATCCCTTCTAAGTTGGGATCAATTATCTTAAAACAATGCAAAGACCCATACAATTTTTTAAAATTCGACTTAATTAAGTAACAAACTTAACATGAACTTAATCCAATAAAAATAACAGAAATATTATAAAAGTTTGAGAATATCTAAAACACTGAAATACAATAACAATAAAAATTCATTTCATTCTTTAAAAAATTTATAAAAAAATTAAAGAATATTTTAACAGAAACAAATAATTAAAAAATATATATATATAAATAATTTGAGAAAAAGGAGATAAAGAGTTAACGAAGCACCAACCTCATAAATCGCTAGATTGGAGAATTAATCCTCTGCCATGAGAGGTACAGTTCATTACTTCTCGTTTTCGTTTTATTCATCTGCCATGAAAAGAAAAAAAATCTGGTATATCCATCTATCATTTAAGCTTAATATTCCCAAGAGCAAAATAAAATAATTTTAAAAAATGTGAATCTTCCTTAAATGGAAAACTGATATTAACATGACTTTAACTGTAGTGAAACCCAAATGACTTTATCTATGAGAAATATTGGGAATTAAATCAAATCTTAAAACACATTAATGGAAAACTGATATTAACATGACTTTAATTATAGTGAAACCCAAATAACTTCATCTATGATGAAATATTGAGAATTAAATCAAATCTTAAAACACATTAACACAAATAAATATAGGTCATTCACCAGAAAAAGGAAAATAAAAAATAAAAAATAATTATAATAAAAAAATAAAAACAATACTTCCTTACATTTAAAACAAAAAAACTAAATTAAATATTTTATTTAATTAAATTGCTTACTGATCACTGATTAATATCTGTTTTAAAATCCAGTTCTCAATCCCACACCACCACCATACAGCTCTCAATCCCACACCACCACCATAAGGAGAAGGCTCAATACAAGTAAGATTTAAGATTAAAGTTTCAGTCCAGCCAAGTGTCCAACGAACTTACACTACACCCATCTCCAATGTGACCGTCAGCCTTCCTCTTAACTTAAAAAGATCGAAGTATGTAAGTTTTCCTATTTTATGCCTTAAAAAAATCAATGTATGTAATTTTGCTTAAAGGATATCCATCTTATATATAGCTTCTTTTTTATTTTTTTCACAGGACTTTTGATATTTTCATATAATCTAATCTCTTTTTATTGTTAAAGTACATTGATCACTATCTCATTATATAAATTATATACTGTGAAATCATAATTTTTATTACAGTATAACTATAAGTATAATATATAATGATATTTTTATTTTAAAAATTCTTTTTTTAATATTTATATTTAATATTAGAAATAAATAAATAAATTTATTATATTATAATAATAATAATTTAATTTTAAAATAAAAAGTAAATTATATATAAAATTTGGTATATAATTTTTTTTGCTTAGGAAACAAATGATATTTTTTATATAACTATTTGTATATATGTCCTACTTTCTAAAAATGTGAATGAAAAAACATATTATATAATTATATTACTATTTAGAAAAATTAATTAAAAAAATTATTTATATATTAAAAATTGGAAAATTAACATTTAAATTAATAAAATAAAATAAATATGAAAAATATAACTTAAAAAACCGTATTTATACAATTAAATATATCAAAATACATTAATAAATAACACTAAACCGTTTTTTCCAAACAACTTAATTTTAATAAAATATCTTATAAAAAAACTTCATTTATTTATTATATTTATTATTTACTTAGATGTGCCGGAGTGGGTTCACATGAATCATGATTTATTTTTATATTACAAAATAATTTTCCTTAAATATTAAAAAAACTCATTCAAAGATCTTATACATAATTATTGTAATTTAATGCAGAAAATTTAGACAATTATAAACAGATTTACATTATTTTAAACTGATTTGTATTATTTTAAATGATCGTAACAGTAAGATAATAATATAGTAAATAATTACTAAATGTAAAGAACTTTATACCTAGTTTTAAAAACTATGCTAACTTTATACACACTTTTAAAAATTAATTAAATATAAAGAACTTGATACCGATTTTTAAAAACCTGAGCCAATAGCCACAAAACCCTAAATAATACAACCTGTAATGTTCTATCAAACTTAATAGTTGTACATGATTGATTTTTCACCGAATTAGAAGTTGTATTTAAGTTACTTCATGAATAATCAAACATGCAAAGTTCTCTAAAGTTTGAAGCAAAGCAAGTATAAATTATGTGGAAAAATAAAATTACGAAATAACTTGACATAAAATAAATCCTATTTCAAAGAATACAATTTTTTTTAATTTCTAATAATTCAAAAAAATTCTTAAATTTTTTATTTACCAATAAATAATAGTGAATGAAAAAATATTTTACAATAAATCTTAATAGTTAAGATTTCTATATACTTTCAGCAAGTTAACAAAAACTTAACAAATTATACTAAAAATCACACAATGGGGCAATTATGAAAGATCTATATATGCCTTTACCCTTTTAATTTACAAATAACATGCCGAAAGAGGTTGCTAAGAAGATTGATTTCTTTACGCTTTTAGTTATTTAATTTAGTTATAAATCATACGAACACGAAAATAGTTAAACGGAAGATTGCAGCAATTAAAATCAGAGGAAGAAAGATTTATACTCTTTTAATTTAGATATAAAATACAGAACGTCCAAATAACAGTAAAAGAAGAGAAGATTGATTTTTATGAGATTTTGCTTATTTAATTTACTGATCACAAGAGCACACAAAAATTTCTTTAAACCTTTAATTATTTACTTTACTGATAAGTCACACAAACTGTCAATCATTTGCATTAAAACTACAGAAATATCTCTCTGTCTTTAGACATATGTTAGGGATAAATCACGTAAAGAGTCTGCAAAGTGAGGAAGAATTTGCAATATATCAAGAGAACAAAGAATTATTAAAATTTAATTCCCTTAATTTTCGAATCATAGGTTTTCCAGAAATTTAAAGCAATGTTAACGAGTGCCATTATCTTGCAAGTTTAATACCTGATGCAGATGATCGCAGTGAAAGCAGGAGATCTTGGAGAAGCACGGCGTCATCGTGTTCACTGACTTTAATTGTGCAGAGCTTCATAATACAAGACATTAAATGTGTTCTTCGGTCTCGTCTACTCTGTCGGTAAATACCGCACAAAACACGTAGACAAAAACCTCACAATTGAAAAACCATAGCAAAACCTCGCAAACAAAAAAACATAGCGAAAACGCAGCAACATATTCAGCGAGTTAATTGTTAAAATATCAATAAATCACAAAACATGGCAACTATTTTTAGTTAAACGGAGAAGACATACTTCTTTAAGGATTTAATTATTAAAATTATAAATCACATAATGCAGCAATTGTTTGTAATAAAACCAGAGAAATCAAGGTTTGCGTAAGCATTAGCCCTTTTATTTACATTAAGAAAACCAAAAGGATGATTTCTTTAATCTTTTCGTTATATAATTTTCTTATAAATCAGATGAACATCGCAATAGTTTGTCGTAATACGAGAGAGAAAATATTCCCTTGAGCATTAATTTACATATGAAATACAGAACGCTAGAAATCGGAAAAGAATGATTTCTTCATGCATTTAGTTTGCAATAAAAGAAGAGAACAACGGTTTTACTGATAATTCACAGAACACGGAAGATTGCAGCAATTAAAATCAGAGAAAGAAAGATTTATACTCTTTTAATTTAGATATAAAATACAGAACGTCCAAATAGCAGTAAAAGAAGAGAAGATTGAATTCTATGAGATTTTGCTTATTTAATTTACTGATCACAAGAGCAGGCAAAGATTTCTTTAAACCTTTAATTATTTACTTTACTGATAAATCACAGAAACCGTCAATAATTTTCATTAAAACTACAGAAATATCTCTCTGTCTTTAGACATATGTTAGGGATAAATCACGTAAAGAGTTTGCAAAGTGAGAAAGAGTTTGCAATATATCAAGACAACAAAGATTTATTAAAATTTAATTCCCTTAATTTTAGAATCATAGGTTTTCCAGAAATTTAAAGGAATGTTGACGAGTACCATTACCTTGCAAGTTTAATACCTGGTGCAGATGATCGCAGTGAAAGAAGGAGGTCTTGGAAAAGCACGGCGTCATCGTGTTCACTGACTTTAATTGTTAAAATATCAATAAATCACAAAACATGGCAACTCTTTTTAGTTAAACAGAGAAGACATACTTCTTTAAGGATTTAATTATTAAAATTATAAATCACATAATGCAGCAATTGTTTGTAATAAAACCAGAGAAATCAAGGTTTGCGTAAGCATTAGTCCTTTTATTTACATTAAGAAAACCAAAAGGATGATTTCTTTAATCTTTTCGTTATATAATTTTCTTATAAATCAGATGAACATAGCAATAGTTTGTAGTAAAACAAGAGAGAAAATATTTCCTTGAGCATTAATTTATAGATAAAATACAGAACGCTAGAAATCGGAAAAGAATGATTTCTTCATGCATTTAGTTTGCAATAAAAGAAGAGAACAATGATTTTACTGATAATTCTCATAACACGGCAATAGTTTGCAATAAAAGAAGCGAAGAAAGATTTCTTTAAAATTTTAGTTACTTGTTTTATAGATAAATCAGAGAAAGGGCTAATAGTTTGCAGTGAAACCAGAGAAAGAAAGATCTATGTTCCTCTTTAGTTATATATAATTTACGGATAAATCACAGCCAGAGTTCTCAAACTAAGAAATAGCTGGAAATATATTCATAAAACTAAGATTTATTAAAATTTCATTGACATAATTTCTGATCATAGGTTTTCCCCAAATTTAAAAGAATGTTTAAAAGTGCCCTTACCTGGTAAGTTCGACCCTAGTCTCCAAACACGATCGCAGTGGAAGCAGGTGATGAAGTAAAAGATCTTGGAGAAGCATGTCGTCATCGTCCTCACTGATATTACTTGTGCAGAGCTTCATAATACATAGCGTTAAATGTGTTCCTCAGGCGATCTCCTCGGCTCTCTCAATAATCACAAATACAACAGAAAATAAAAATACATAACTTAGCACAAACCCCCGCACAAAAGCACGGCACACGCAAACACATTACACACGAAAACACGCAAATACATCCAACACAAAAACACAACACACAGAGACATCAAACACAGCACACAGAGACATTATAACAGACATACAGAGCGCTCTTCAACGCGCAAATCTAAATTACAATACGTGAGAGAGAGCAAATAGAAAGTAGTAGAAAGTAGAGAATTGGATCTGCTTTATGATCCAACGGCCACCGAACTTCAAATTGAACCGTTGATTAAGATTACAGTTGGCGGCATAAATGTCAGTCAGTAATTCAAATTGAACCGTTAGATGATACTCTTGTTATGATCGAACGGTAAATTTAGGTGATATTTTTTTCATGATTACTGACAACTGCAATTTAACCGGTTTACGTGGGTGGCATAAATCCAAGTCAGTAATTCAAATTGAACCGTTGGACCGCACGATGAGTTTAGGTGATGTCTTTCTAAATCCAAGTCAGTAATTCAAATTGAACCGTTGGATCACACGATGAGTTTAAGCGATGTCTTTCTAAATCGAATTCAAATTAAACCGTTGGATCACACGATGAGTTTAGGTGATGTCTTTGTAAATCCGAGTAGCACGTCACCAACTTGTAAATATTTTGTAATTATTTAAATCAAATGAATATCTTTTTTTAAGTATCTATCGTAGGTAGAAATGTTCATTGGTATATTTTAAAGTATGTCAAGATTGGGTGGTAAATTTTTTTTTATATATATATCTACAATTTTTTTATATATAATGAAAATAAAATAATAATTTTTTTTTATTAATTAAATATTGATTTATGGTTAAACGGCAACTCATTGTTATATAAAAAGTTTTAATTGAATAAAAAAAATAAAATAAATCAAAAAAACTCTGTTAAATTAAAGTATAAATTTATAATGAAAGTGTAGACATGTGAATTGCATAAACCTTTATAACCTATAACCTCAAAAGTTTGTCCCATTTAATAAAAATTCTAGCTAAATGGTTCATGCTCATAACAATTTTTTTGGTCATTGTGTTAGAGTTTAACAGAAGAAGTTAGTAAAAAGAAGTGAAATTTTTAAAAAGTAAAAATAATCCTACTTAATAAAACAAAAACTAGGCAAAATATGAAAAATTTGGGATTTTTTTTTTTATGTGTAATTGTAAACAATATCTTTTGGATGTGATAAAATGCTCGTATTTTGGGCAAATTTATACATTTTTTCAGTGAAACAAGAAGAATTTCCAAGTGAAAGCAATGCTTTAGATGCAATTGAATACCTCTGTCAGCCATAAATACACAAGGTATGGTCCTCCTAGATTCAAGCTAGCTCCCATACCATGTAAAATATGATGTTCACTTGCAAGAGATCAAAAATAGATCTTGAAATCTAATGAGTAGCAATACATTGAGCAATTTTACAACACAGTAAGAAAAGAGAGAATCAAGAAAAAATCTTGGAGCAAAACACTACATTTTATTCAATAACTCAAAAAAAAATAATCTTGTACATATAAACAATTTGAATCATAAAGAAGACAATTTAAATTATACATTGATGAATGGATTCCTAGTTGGGCTTAACAAGCTTGACACCAAATGCATTTGTTGTGTAATATCTAATGTGCATAATGTGTGCTCTCAAAAGTAAGATGTTAAGAACATACAACAAAACCAACTACACAATTGAAACATAGGTTAGATACTTATCAAGAACATTCTTCATGCATGCATCAACCAATTATTTGCAATTAAATTAATATGGCCAATTCATTCATTTTCATAAAAATTGTCTCATTAATACAACATATAGAAACATCACCATAACAATCTCTTAAACACAATCCACATACCTAATAAGTCTTTCATACCATGTTAAATATAAGCATAATAAATCAACTTGACAATAAGATGGAAAATTAAGTAAAAGGTTTTATCAAATAACAAAAAAAATTACCTAGCAATCCAAACGGTCCAAATGGATTACTGAAAATATAAAAACACAAAACCTTTTCAACTAAAAAACCCCAAAAACTAGCAATATAATATTCACATCTAATTTTATGTATTATAATAATATCATTATTCTTCTAAATATCTACAACAATTAATCCCTAAAATTATTTCTTCATTATTGACCTCCATGAAAATCACCATTAACTATGTTATTCATTTTCAACTATAATCATACAGACATAACATTTATACATCCCAATTCCACATTGAATCATAAAAGAGATTTTTAAGTTCAGCTTACATTAAAATATTGTTCACTGATTTTTCCAAACACATGAGGCGATTTTCATAGTTGTGTCATTCATAATAAAAAGTATTGCTGATTTCTTGGACCACGGATCTAGAAGAGCTATTATTTCACTACTTGAACCACCCTTAACCATATATTAGTTAAATCTAAAGATATAATCTATTTCAACCTGTCTTGAAATTCAATCATCAAGAACCAGATCTTAAATCATATGATTTTATAGCAAGCAGTGGACCGTTTATGAACAACCGCACAAGGCCTTGTTAAATACTAAAGGGAGAATCCCCTTTCTGAAGCACAATTCATTAGTATTTGTGACAGCTTAGAAATTATATCTTCACAGTAGAATTTTCAAATTCTGTATTTTGCACCAAAAAATACATCTATACTCAAAAATAAATAAAATGAATGTACATATCAAAACAAATAAAATGAATGTACATATCAAAGTGACTTCTTCTCTTCATTGCAGGAGTTTATTCATTTTTCCTTCTTCTTAGCGCTGAACAATAAGTGACTTGAAAAATGGCAGTTGCTTACTCATTTTTTCTTTTTCTTCATTGCATAGCTTACTCAAATTAACCTGTACATAGAGAGGCAAAGAAGAGCAGAGCACAAAGGCTCGCTCTCATACACAAGGGAATGGCCAAACCAATTCAATTAACTATTGAAATGAGATTACAATATATAGGTGTAGATAGTCACAACAAACCAAGCCATAGATCCATGAAGTGTGGATCTCAAACCTCTAGATACTGAATATAGAAAGTACACATCAACACAATCCCAATCAACCTGCCTATCATTTCTACATTATTCCAACATACCCCCTTAATGTAGAAATGGGTTTTCTACAACACTTAATTTCTTCCTAAGGATCTCAAAGTGAATCCTACCAATAGGTTTTGTAAATATATCAGCGACATTATCACTTGTGTTACAATACAGAAGTTTAATTTCCTTAGCTTCAATCTTTTTCTCTAACAAAGTGATGTTGCAACTCAATGTGTTTTGTTCTTGCATGATAAACTAGGTTGTGTGCCAGCTTGACTGCACTTTGATTGTCACATTGTACTTTTGTGGGTTCTCTTTGCTTTTCTCCAACATCTTCAAGAATCCTCCTCAACCAGACAGCTTCACATGTAGCACTGGACATAGCTTTATATTAAGCTTCTGTGGATGATAGAGAAACAGTTGGTTGTTTCTTGCTGCTCCATTATACGACCCCAGATCCAATGTTGAATGCATATCCTATAGTAGACCTTCTGTCATCAACGTTTCCTGCCCAATCAAAGTCAGAAAATCCTATCAATTGAACATCAAACTTATCAGTATATAAAATACCAAAGTTCGTTGTCCCTTTCAGATATCTAAGGACCTTCTTTGCAGCCTTCCAATGGCTTTCATTTGGCTTAGCCATGAATTGGCTAAGGATACTGACTACATATGATATATCTGGCCTTGTATTAGTGAGATAATTCAGACTTCCCACCAGTTGTCGATACAAAGTACCATATGCATCTTTTGTTCCATCTTGACTGCATAGCTTTACATTATGTTCTAAAGGAATTACTGATACTTTACAATCACTCATATTGAATCTATTCAATATTTCCTTCACATACTTTCTTTGAGTGATCATAGTCTTACGAGATTCTTTCCAAACTTCAAGTCCCAAACAATAGTGAAGTTCACCAAGGTCTTTCATTTCAAATTCCCGTGACAAATGATTTTTGATTTCTGCTATCAACTTACATGCATTTCCTGTAATGACGAGATCATCGACATATAAAGATATTAGGCAAACATTTCCTTCCTTATATTTCTTCACATAAAGATTAGGATCACTTTGGCTTTTCACAAAACCTTTCTGATTAAAGAAGGTATCAATCTTTATATACCATGACCTAGGGGCATGTTTCAATCCATAGATAGCTTTCTTTAACTTACATACAAGATGCTCCTGTCCTTTCTGCACAAAGCCTTCAGGCTGGACTAAGTACACCTCTTCTTTAAGTTCACCATTTAAGAAAGCAAATTTTACATCTAATTGATGGATATTCCAATTATGAACTGTAGCTAATGCAACTAGAATTCTAATTATGTTTAGTTTTTCTACTGGTGCAAAAGTTTCCTCAAAGTCAATTCCCTCCTGTTGAGCATAACCTTTTGCAACTAGTCTTGCTTTACATCTCTCAATACTACCATCGGATTTAAGCTTATCTTTAAACAACCATTTACATCCTATGGGTGTTTTGTTCTCTGGTAACTCTGTTAATTCCCAAGTCTGATTCTTCATAATAGAGTTATATTCTTCATTCATAGCTTCAACCCATTCTTTTTTATATTTGGCTTGTTTATAATTCATTGGTTCATTCATTGCATTGGTCATTAAAGCATAGTCATCATAGCTTGAAGGAGGACGAATCTATCTTGACGACCTTCTTAGGACTACATTACGTGTAGGGGCTCCATCCATTATCCTTTCGCTTTCTGCTGCCTCATCATCTAAACTGATAGAAGAAGTTCTCATGCTGCTTTCATTGCTTGTGCTGCTTTGACTCTGTCCCTGCTCCTTTTGTTATGGCTGATCCAATTCATGCTCATGAACTATAGGGTTTAATTTAACATATTCATCATTGTTAGCAAGAATCTGCCCTTGGTCAAATTTATCACTTGTATCTGCATGTTCATGGAACACCACATCTCTGCTTGCAATTAACTTATGAGAGCTAGAATGAAATATCTTATAAGCTTTATGATCATTATAATATCCAACAAATATACATTCAAAGGATTTAGCATTTAGTTTCCTTCTATCATCTTTTGGTATATGTGCAAAAGCTTTACAACCAAAAATTCGTAGATGCTTAACTTCAAGTTTATATCCATGAAGGACCTCAAATGGTGTTTGCAGATCTAGTTTCTTTGTTGGACTTCTATTTTTTAAATATACAGTAGTATTAACAGCTTCAACCCAAAAACCATTCGACGTGTTCTTACCTTGGAGCATGCTGCGAGCACATTCAACTAGTGTCCTATTCTTTTGCTCAGCTACCCCGTTTTGCTGAGGGGTGTGTGATACTGTAAATTGTTGCTAGATTCCATTCTCCTTACAATATTTCTTGAAAGATCTAGACACGTATTCACCTCCATTGTCCGATCTGAGAATTTGAATGCATTTTCCTATCTGCTTTTCGATCATCTTTCTGAACTCCTTGAAATATTCGAAGACATCTCCTTTTCTTCTTATAAAATAGACCCATGTGTGTCTAGATCTATCATCATTAAATGTTAGAAAATATGATGCACCTCCTAATGAGTTAGTCTGCATAGGTCCGCATACATTTGTCTGCATTAATTCAAGCAAATCAGTTTGTTTCTTTTCTTGATGTATTGGGAATGCATCTCGGTGTTGTTTACCAAGTGCACAAGCACTACATTCTAAATGCACATTCTTTATTACAGGCAGTCCCTCAACCATAGATTTATTCTGAAGCAGTATAAGATCATGATGATTGATATGGCCATACCTTTGATGCCAAAGTTCCTCTGTGGTGATGATGGTGGATGCCAGGGCTAGATGACTGTCTTTGCATACATCCATCTTATATAGTCCTCCACATCTTGAACCTATAGCAACAGTCTTGTAGTGGTCTCAAATGTCTTTGACATGACACTGGTACTTGCCAAATTCTACCTTTAGGTCATAATCGGTTACGGTTGAAACAAAGATGAGATTCTTTTTAATACCAGGGACATACATAACATTATGTATCTGCTTCAATTCACCATTAGATAATTTCACCTTCACTATTCCATAACCTTGAACCTTGAGTGACCTATTATCACCTAAATAGATGTGAGTGTCATTAAGCTTTTCAGTGTATTCATCGAACCATTCTCTCCTACAAGACATATGTGCACATGCACCTGAATCTATGAACCATGCATTCTTATCATCTATCTTAGCAGACAGAGCATCCTCAGAAATAAATAATCTCAGATTTCTAAATTCATCAATTTCTGGAGTGTTTGTGTTTGCAAAATTCCCATTGTGATTTGCATTGTCACTTTCATTGTAGTAATGATTTCTATTGAGGTGTCCTGGTTTGTCCCAATAATGACCATCTATATTATTTCTAAAATCATCAGTCTGAGCCATACCTTTCTGTTTCGAGTGAAATTTGCCTCTGTCTCCATTCCACAATTTGCCTCTATCTTAGTTCCATGAGTTGCCTCTGTTTCCATTCTAGGGTTTGCTTCTATCTCCGTTCCATGAGTTGCCTCTGTCTCCATTCCATGGTCTACCCCATGGTTTGCCTCTGTGCATATATTGACCTCTTGCCATTAGTGTGAGATCTAAACCCTGAGCATCGAGTTCAAAGTTCTTCATCCTTTCTTCTTCTTGAAGAAGAATACCTGTGAGTTCTACAAAATTTGAGGGTTTTTCTCTCGCTGCAAGTGCTGAAATAAACACTTTGAAATCTGGATGTAAACCTTTCAGGGTGATAGTTACTTGATCAGTACTGTTTACTGCTTCACCTATGGCAGCCAACTTATCACTCAAATCTTTAATGAGAGAAATAAATTTACTTACCCCTTCATTTGCTTCCATTTTGATTGACATCAGTTTGGTCTTCAGAAACAAGATCCGATTTGCATCAGTGATTTCATATAGGCTTTTGAGCATATCCCATGTCTTTTTAGACGTGTCACAGTTTTTGATGAGGGACGATCTGATCTTGCACAGATATTCGCAGAGTTACCTTGGCTTTGGCTTCCCTCTTGTTCCAATCGGGAAGGAGCGCTGGATCTGCGGGCTTCAACTCAGTGCCATTCATAATCGTCCAACCACCAAATAATTCAAGAATAGTCTGCAACTTGAATTTCCAGTTGACATAGTTCTCTCCATTCAATTTGGAGGCCTCATTGATGTATGTATCAACCAACTGCTGTTGAGTGGCGGCAGCCATTGTACCTAGTCTTTTTTTCTTTTTTCTTTTTTCTATTTTTTTTCTTCACGCGGATCGTGAGTCCTACATCAGCTTTCATAGTGGATAGCTTTGCTCATGGCTTTACTTTTACAACGGCGGCTCTTCTTATTCACAAGGGCAGATTTTATGTAGGCAACACGCAGTGACGTGCCTTGATGGCTAACACCCACGTGGTAATTTGGAGCTACGAAAAACTCATAAGTCCAGTACTGTAGTACCGCACCCAAGGAGTCTATCGACTCGTGGTACTGTGTTGTTATTGCGCCCAAAGAGTACCGCACCCCTGTATTGTCGAGACACGCGGTAGTGCCGTGCCCCAGCAAACTGGGGGCTCATGGTACTGGTGATTTTCCTTCTTGGGAGCAGCGACTTCCTCTTTAGCGGCTCCTCCACAATCTCACCTCTGCAGCCGCTCTTCAATACACATCTATTGACGGTGGACTCAGCAGCAACGACTCTCCGTGCTCTCTTCATTGGGCAATTTCCAGCAACAATCTTTCCTAAAGAAATGACAGAGGGTGGCAGTCTCTCCCAGGTGGCTTCCTTCTTCAAGCGGCGGGCAACAAATCGTAGGTAGGCAGCACCTTCTACACTGGGCAACTCCTCCTTCGTGCGGGCATCGATCTATCAATTCTCACTCACATGTAGCGAGAGAGCCCATAATAAACACACGCACTGCTTCCTTCCTGCAACTTTCCAATGTTCCAGCGTTGGCTGCTTCTTCCTCTACTTGGTGGCTAGCATCACAATTCAACAGCGGTTGTACGGGCCTATCAGCACTCACGGCCTCCTTTCGCACGGCTCTACACAGCCCCCCCAAAAAAAAATCACAGCAATAGTTGGCTCGCACAATAGGCCGCAATGGGCTCTTCACACCAATAGGCCACTATGGGCTCTGATACCAAATTAACTTGTACACAGAGAGGCAAAGAGGAGCAGAGCACAAAGGCTCACTCTCATACACAAGGGAATGGCCAAACCAATTCAATTAACTATTGAAATGAGATTACAATATATAGGTGTAGATAGTCACAACAAACCAAACCGTAGATCCATGAAGTGTGGATCTCAAACCTCTAGATACTGAATATAGAAACTACACATCAACCCAATCCCAATCAACTTGCCTATCATTTCTACATTATTCCAACAACTCATTATGCCTATGTCTCGATACAGTAGTTCCACAATGTGGTTGGACTTAAGTGCCAAGTAACAAGTGACATAAAAAAAGGGTTAGTGATTGAATTGGTTATGAAACTTCGCTACAACAAACCAAGACAATACAAACATAAAGTCGCCTGTACATTGTTTTCTGAATATACAAGCAAATATAGGCATATCGATTAAATCTGTATCTGAATAGCGCATAAGGCTCTATGTTGTAACCGTGGTGCATGGAAGTCTACACAAGTTCAATCATATCCATACATGAGAAACATGTCCAAGAAATGGGATTATTTAACACATCCTACAGCCGTATGTTGTAACGATGATTCATGGAAGTCTTGAAATGGGATTACTTGACATACACTGAAACAAAAAGAAATTTACGCATTACAAATAAATGCAATTCCAAGAAATGGGATTAGTTAACATATACTGAAATGAAGGAAATTAACACTTTACAAATAAATATTAGTTTATTAGTTTCCAGGTCTCTCATCCTTCCAAAATTATGCTAAAATACAAAGAAGGATATTGTGAACTTCAAAATAGTAAAAGGCATACATCTGTGGTAATCAAGATACATGCTGCGAAAAAAACATCAGTTGGATGAATCTTGTCATAGATTATGTCTACCAACTGTGACAAATTGTGCTCTGGAAACTGTGAATGGGCACAAACAAAAGGATATATAAAAAAAAAATTCAACTCTAACCACCAAAAATATTCTAAATGGTGCTTCAGAAGGGTAGTTTCTGGTTGTTAGAGAAGATGTGTTAAATTTGTTTGGAATCCAGCAAATAGACCTTACACGAATTGATGGCTACATTTACATTCGTTTTGGAATAGTTTTCTTTAAAATATATTATACTTTTGAGAATATGAGTAAATGCTAGTAACATGCTTGTTTTTCATTCACTAAATAACTTTCTGAAATGTACGTATAGATTATTTGAAGAATAATGTTTGTGCTGGACATTGTTATATCTGATTTTTTAGTTTTTTTAAAATATATTGGGATTTTGAGAATATGAGTAAATGCTTGCAACCTGATTGTTTTTCATTCACTAAATAACTTTCTGAAATGTACTTAAATATTATTTGAAGAATAAGGTTTGTGTTGGACATTGTTATATCTGATTTTTTGTGTAGAAAAACTTTTGACTACACTTATATGGGTACAATTGGGACATACTTTGAAAGTGTATTTACCAGTGTAAAATGGCTAAATTCTCATGGATATTTGGTCCCTCATATAATTCAACTTATTATTGTAAATCTATCATACCCAAAAATGTAATATTTTGTTCTTTGAACTCATCATCTATAGCTCATTATTAATACAACGTTTTAATGATGCAAACATTTTCTTCTACAGGATTGTTGTCGATTGACCAACTACAATGGAATAAAAATTCAGTTAGTGGGATTGATGATCTCTCTCAAAGATTCTTACATTTAGCACATTTAAAGGACCATCATTGTGATGCTTGGACAGGTTCACCCAAGTCAAAGGTACGGGGGTGATCTTTTTGAACATCTCCATTCCTTGACATTATGGGCAAAGGAAATCCAAGATGAGTTAACCCATTATATGTGTCATCATAACCCGTTCTATGTGTCATCTAACAAAGTTTGGAATTCACTCATCACAAGCTTGCAATATGTGTCATCTAACAAAGTTTGGAATTCACTCATCACAAGCTTGCAAAAATATGAGTATCCCTTCACCTTAAACCAACTAATGATGAAATCATCTAGATATTTGGTCCCCAAGATGCACACATCAAGTTTGATATTTTATAGAATTTATTACCATTGAGAGAAAAATATCAACCTCATTGACAGATGGATTTAAAAAAACAAATGAATTGTTGATAGTTTCATCAATATTTACACTAATAGATTGTGGACAAAGGTGAACTGGAAAAATAAGTATAAAAACATTATAAGTTAGAATCCAATGTACATTTCTACCCATAAGAAGTAACTTAAATTTGAGACTTGCTGAAGTGAATGTTCAAATTCTCACTAGTGTAATTTAGAAAATAACTATATAACAAAGGAAACATTGCAACAAAAAAGTTAAGATAATCCAATTGTTCCTCTGCATCCTTGAATGTACAACGTGATTGGAAGTTTCCAAAATAAACATGATTGTACAGAAGTAGATGAGGAAAAATCCATTATGAAAGCCACTAACAATAACTTAGTCCCACCATAAATATGGACTGTTCCCCATATCCAGACCCAAAAAGTGGCCATAAATGGTATATCCTGTTGGCTTGGATCTCTAATGTGGAAATACAAAATTGAATGCATATTATACTGTATCTACATAACATATGAAGTTTGATATAGATATATCAATTGGTATTATATCACATTGCATGGACAAAAACATAGATTGTGGTTGGAATCACTCTGTGCGAGAGGATAAAGATAGAAAAGATGGAATCCATCCTACTCCAATGCAGTTTATGGAAGGATCTGTCTCAATAAAATTTACTCTTTTGCTTATCCGTATTCTCTGGACTCCTTGGAGCTCTCATGAAACATAAAATAGTCAATACCTAGAGGCCATCAAAGAGGATATCTTCGAAACAAAGATAACATCTTCTATTATCAAGAACAATTAGAACTTGACTAGACCATTGGTATCTGGGGTTTTCAAAATCCTTAGTCTTTCAAAAGTATTGAAAAACATCCTGCAATGAATGAAGCTTTGATCATAATTACTTCTGCAAAAAGACTTACAAACAAATACACAAATTCCCCACATGCTATTGAAAATCCCTTATAAACAAATACCGGAAATTCTCTACAATATCTCTATACAAATCCATTAGCCAGTTAACATAAGATCAAACCAAACTCTCCTATGTATTTATGCTCAAACAAAGACAACAACACGAAAAACATTCTATAAATGTATTTTTGTATCTGAAAAGTGAATCTTTGGATGGCTTCGAAATCACAGCTCACCTCCATGGGACATCACCAAAAAGCATCCAATCTCTCTCCTTATCCTCGAAGGTCAATACAAAATTTGAATATTTTTCCAAAAGGATTAACTGCTTAGGGTCATTGACACGAAAATTCCCTTTTTCCATCGTTGTTGGAGGTCCACTTTGGCTTGAAAATTGATGTCTAGAATGTACGAAAAAAATGAAAAGTAAAATTTTAACGGACTGATATTCAGAACACAAACAAACTCAATGGTTGAATAACTCACCATTGGCATTGTTGGGCCAATGAAACACGTCTTCCAAGCCCATAGAAAGAGTTTCATAACTATCATGAACACTCAGATCCACTTTTATACCGATAAGCACGCCATCCATGTTCGCCTTACATACAAGTGAGGCCGAGACATTTGTAATAAAGTCACAAAAGAAAGATCAACCAGGAAAACAATTCTAAGATAAACCAAAAGAAGTACAATCAAGAAATTAAATTCATTAATATATGCGTCTTAGATTTATAATCTCCGAGGGTTAGTTATTTTTTCTTGACAAATGATTTTTTGATGAAGGTATTGTTCTTAGAAAAATTGAACTTTCAAGTCTTTGAAGATTAGCTTAATAGATGTTAATATTGAGGAGGTTTCTAGGTTCAAATCCTATGCATTACGATGGATTTACTAAAAGTACCATTTACAAATATGGATTTACTAAAAATACCATTAAAAATGTGATCTCTTTAATTTATGAAACAAAGCTAAAATAAAAAATATGGAAATGAAGTTTTACTTACAAAATTTTCGTTGGAATTTTAGTTAATTTCAGTTTGGTAATGTTTGTTTTCATATAAATTTTAAACCAAAGAGAAGAGTGATATGCCTAGTAGTGACGTCTGTTGTTGCAGCTTCACCAAACTAAGTGTTGATGACACCTCCAAGGGGAATCTGGGTTTGGAAAAAACAGAAGGTTGCCTAAGGAATTCTGAAGAGAATATAGTTTCTCTTCATGCAGTTTCATTTCAAATAGTGGAAAAAATATATAGGACTACTAGAATATATCAAACTTAGCTATTAAATTAAGGATTCATCATTCATCATATTCACATTGACAAAGTTCTAGAATCTTGATCAATAATATAGAAACAATCACATGAGGAAATATAGAAGGTGGAGGATGCAAGCAATACAAGAAGAGATTATCCCTTCTAATTTCATTCACACAAACAAATCTCACCCATGTTCACAGTTCAGACAATGAGATGGTTTATTTAATCACAAATGATGGTGTTAATGATGAAATCAAAGGGAGATACATGTGTGATCTTACCACATGGATTCCCATGATCCAGATGGATGTCCTAAAATCGTTGCAAATATTGGTGGTACTAATCACCTAGTGATCAAGGAAACAATAATCATGTTGAATATAATAATGACAGGGGAAAGAACCCAAGGGAGATCAGACCCTCATTGACTAGAATGGAACTACCATAGAGATGATAGAATGGTTAAAGTGAGTAGCTTAACTCTGTCAAGCTCAAATCCAAGCTTCTAGAATGCATCAAATAAAAGAAAAAAATCACCTCTGTGGAAGGTACTATTATCATATTGTTCATATAGTTTCCCCTAGGATTATGAATATTTGGAAAGAAGCTTTGTTTTTTCTAATAGGATTGGCTCTAGTAATTGACAAGGAACTCTCAAAATGAGTAAATTTGAACCCAAAATACAAAGGCATATATGTCTAATTTTTTACAAAACTCCGTCGAAAATACGACAAAGTATTTTTTTTTAAACGTCGCTAAAACTTCGACGGATATCCGACAAAAACAATGACTCGTTGAATCACTGACAACACAATTTCGAATAACCTATGCATTTCTTTTAATCTATATGTCGAATATCCAACACATTCTTATTTTATTAACTGAAAAAATTTACTTACCATAAGGTTGGATAATCGACCAAGAGATCATCGAATATCATAACATTTACTCACCACAAGGTCAGATAACCGACCAAGAAGCCGTAGAATATCCGATATATTTAACCACGGCCAGAAGACAAAGTCCGACAAGATCTGTCGTCGTAGGTATAGAAACCTTGTCGGAGCTAGTTGAGTGGGCGTTGAATTTGCAACACATGCTTAGTCGATTAACCATAAACATTTACTTACCACAAGGTCGGATAATTGACCAAGAGAACATTGAATATCGGACAACATTTACTTACCACAAGGTCGGATAACCAACCAAAAATCCGTTAAATATCCGACATATTTAACCACAGTGAGAAGACAAAATCCTACGACAATTGTCGTCGGAGGTATATCAACTTCGTCGGAGCTAGTTGAGTGGGTGTTGGATTTGCAACGGAAGTGAGGAATTTAAAACAAAAATACCCTTGGGAATTTTCACTAACCAATGTCGAAATGAAAGATATTTCTCTTCACATTATTGAATGCAATGTGCTTAATCATTTGGACCATACATTTATGCAGATAATAGGAAAATTCTTTGTTGACCTCATGATAGTTTTTGACCACCCAAAATCGCTTTTGATAGATATCCTAACTTTAGTAATACACACCTAGAAACATATAAATACCCATTTTCATTAAGAATAAGTCACTTAGCACCCAAAAATACAAGATACATAAGACACGATAGTTCTATTTTAACATTTTACATACTAAATACATATCTCACAAAGATAAAATTATAAACCAAACAAGAATTCCTAACTTGTATATAGTCTTATAACAATAGATAAGTGGAAAGAAAGACCAACTTACCATCCACTTAGGAAATAAACCATATGTTTGATTTGACTTGCCAGAGCATAATACATTGTTGAGTAAGAATATTTTTTATTGATCATCCCAACTAATATAATAACCTTCCAAAATAAAACTTAGCAAAAACACTCTATACCTAGAAACTGATCCATTTACTGAGCTTGTTTCAAGTGTAAATAAAATTTTCCCTATCATGTATGTCTTCAAATGTGATGGTTAGTATGAGAAATAATGGGATGACGATAACTACTATGGATTATGATTATAACTAAGGGAGGTAACCCATGCCCATGAATGAGTAAATCAAAAAACCTATAGTAACAACCTTGGATTAATTAGCATAATGGTTGGGCACTTCAACATGCCTGAAAGTAAAATCTTAAGTACATTTCTATAGGGTTGTAAGGGGGTTGCATTGCATATTCTTGACAAAACTTTAGATCATTGTTATCTACACTAGTTTACACCTTTAAAACAATATATTTCCATATGTAGGTAAGATGTTATGGGGGTGGATTGGTATCTAGACATTTGGGTAAATGATATGTTGTGGGAATTATAGTTAGAGATTAGGTATTGGTGTTGAAGGTACTACAAAGTACAGACTCTATTTCCAATCCAATACTAGAAACTTTTGCATTTCCTAACAATATTATGTTAGCACAAAAACTTATAAGCAATCTACATGAGCCTTATAGGCCAACACATGTAAGATGTCCACTCTAAAGTATGTTTTTCATGATCCAATGTGATATTATATAAAATAATCGCTCCAAGATGATGTAGCTACAGAAGGAAATCCCACATGCCTTCGTCACAAGCATCCAAAGACTTTGTTGATCCTCCTAAGCAATGTAGTATATTGGTTCAACCCTAGAAGAACACTATTGAATCCCCAAGTGTCCCCAAGCAATATCAAATCCTTATAACATAAATCCAAGATACCACATGTCATATATGGCTTTAATCCCTCCTCACTACTACATTTGGGTACAAATTTTGAGATCTGACCAAGTGGGTGAAAATCCAATGCAATTCATTATATGGGTCCATCATACAACTAACTGCAATTCTGAAAGGCATAAAAGTACTCATTAATGGCTATGCAATATATTCTTTAAAGAGGTTCAATCTTACGAGCCTTGAGATTCCAAAAATGTGTGAACTTCAAGAAGTTCCAAAACTCTATTTGGGGGCATAGAGCCAACTTTAGCCATCCCTATATAACATTAGTAAAATGCCTGAAAAAGAGTTATTAATCAAAGATTGATACCTTATTTTCCATCCAAATGACAAAGTCGGTCCATTTTTTGCTTTGAAACTTTTTTTTCAAAAGGTGTTGGATGTCGGCCATGTTTGTCCTCCTATAAAACACATGACACATGGACTAGTTAAACTAATTATTATGCAATCATTTAATTTTTTCTAGGAATTAAAAAAAATATCATTTCACAAATTAAATATACTTACAAACGTAAAGATCAAGACCTGCAGAACTTTATGGCCATGGTGATGCGTGGCACGAATTTTGGCAAGCCTCACCTTGGAGGCCTTTTATTGAAACATATATGAAATCAATTTAAGTATGCACAAATAAAACATAATAAATGTTTATTAATTATGATATAATGTTATGAGAAAATTTAATTACCTGGGTACTCTCCTCTCTGTACTTCCTCCATACATCTAACTTCCCATATGATTTTACAATTTTTTTCCATATTTTAATACTTATAACAATTTTCCTTTGTTTAGCCTTTGCTAGGGAAGGATTTTTTTAATCTTCTTTGTTTGGTTGCACCGGAATCACTTGGAATTTTGAGACATTTTTTTTTGTCTTCTTTATAGACCCTAGGTGTGCCAAATTCAGTCTCCATGTCATGGATTATTGCTTTCTCTAGGTGCATCGGTATCTTTGAGAATGACAAATGTAGATGGTTTTTGAGCCATTGAAGGCATGATTCCTTCAACCTGTTCACAAAATATTTTCTAGTATGGGCACATTTAGGCATCATAATCATATAATATCTAGTATGGGAAAACTTATCCGGTTTTGGAAAGACTATATATTGTATAGGGTAGGTTTTAGTAGTGATAAATGGACCTATTATCTACAAGAGCACTAACGTGAAGACCTTGAGCATGGTGAGATGCTTTGTTTGGAGGACTTGGATCTTCATGTGATGTTATGATTGATGGAGTTTGGAGAGATTCATTTCTTGGGAACGTGATGTGATAATGTACATGGATGTTTACTTCTATTATACGAATGACGAAGCAACTAACTTTTGTTGGAATTGACCTATTATAGCTAGTGGGGTTTATTGGGCTGAAATTTCCTTCTTGCTGTTTTGAAGGCCAAATATTTCAGTTGTTGAATCTGGGAGTGTTTTTTAATGGTGAAAACCTTTTGTGCTTGATATGAGCACTTCCATGTGTGAAGGGTATGATGGATTGAAACCTAGTTGATCTTGTGATCATAATAGTGTGGTCTCACTTATGATAGGTACTAAAGCTACTTCATTGATGGCAGGTATAAATACCTCATTGAGCTCCTCTTTGTTTATTGAATAATTTAATATTTCCTACTAAACAGGGCCAACCATGTGAAGGTGGAATCTCTTATGCTTCCCGTCACCCCTCACATCACTCTCAATTTCCCATATCCAATGCATGTACTGGAAAAAAAAATTGATATGCAAACATGCGTATTTCATCATAAAGAAACATTTACCTTTCATTCATTAAAATATAAAAATCATTAAACCACTCATCCATTCAGCAGTAAAAAAATAATGCATGACATTATATTATAAAAAATAAGTATACATAGTTTTTCTTCAGTCACTTCTTTTGTTGTTCAGTTCTTGTGGCATCTACAACTTGCCATACTGTCTTCCTGGTAGAGTACTCGTGACATGGATGTTGTGGCAAGGGGTCCGAATTTGCTGCAATAATGTAAAAATGTTACATTGATATCTTATGTTAATATAATGACAAGTATTTCATTAAAAAAACATTACATAGGTGTTTTTTACCTAATTTCACCACATCATGTACTTCATATTCCTGTCTAGGATCATCTTGTATAGTGTGACACTCTACATGCTCTACATTTGAAACATGGAAAAATACAATTAATATTCACCATTTGCAATGCAATATTTTAAATTGTAGCATATGAATACATTAATTATGAGGATTCAAAGCACGATCTTCAATTGGTTATTCCCCATCATCGAAATTAAGTGGATTGTTGCTTTCCTACTCAAAACAAAGTCAATATTTTATGGAAAACATTTATAATGAATAGATTGCACAAGTAATGAATCTTCATTAAACTATATTGATTTTTTATACTTGTGTGCAAGATGGACCACCAAAATACGGTGTTGTTGAGCCCAGAATTGGCCCCTTTTTATCATCCTCGATCACCTTTTCTTCCCCTGTCCTACACCATTTAGCATACTAATCAAACCTGTTGTCCTCACTTTATTCCCCCAAGCTACCAAGGTATGACTAATCATTGCTTTATCTTATTAATGCTTATGATTGTGATAATTAAGGCTGTGTATCTCTCAATTGTGCTAACATGTTATGATTTATGAAGGTAGTTTGAGATAAGTGGGCTGCAGGAAGGTGGGGCTGAACAAGTCTTGAAAGGAGGGATGTTCGCTGCTCAAAAGGATCCTTGAGGTTCCAATCATCAATTAATGCACGTGGTTCTAATGCAACATTCTAGACAGAGCTGTGACAGGGCAGTTGTTACAGAATGCGCTATAATTGGAGATCTTTAAGTTATTTGCTGCTCGAGTATAATTGTGATCTGGAAAGATCGCCACTCCTAGGCCAATCAACAACTTTCTCACGTTTTTCTATGTCTTTATTATGCCACGTTTGTAACATCTTGTATTATTTTAGGGCGCCTGAAGATCAGAGATCTTCATGGCTGCCCGTTAATAAAATCAGATGTTATGATCTGCATGTATAAATATGGGGAGCTGTCTCGACCCAGGGGGTGGAACAACGGAGAATTCATTTACTGTATTAGCAGTGGAAGAAAATTGTGTAATCATCATTATGTTAATATAAAGAGTTACCTCTGAGTTAAAGGAACTTTATGTTGTTCAGCCAGCATCTCTGTGTGAAGGCTGGGCCCGTCTTCCACAGAGATTGCTGAGTTAAAGTAGGACTTCTCGAATTTATTGTTGTGTGATGTTTTGTTAATGATATTTTCTTTGTACGCAGCAGTAGTAAGTGTGGATTTGCAGTATAATTAGAATTACATTTTCTTGAGATTGGTAAGTGGTACAGAGTGACAGTCAACTTAGTAGGAAACTTTCTTTATGCAATTCGTGTGATAGTTGTACACAGCCTTGTTCATCCTACAGCTTAAGCTATTATCCTATGAACCCTTGCAAGTTATCTTTCCTATTATGATTGTTGATTTTCATTCCTGTAATTCATACTCTTAGAGCAGTTAAACTCAATCCTTTGCAATTGAATTTCTAGATTAATATTCAATTTATGCTTATGGTTTTCAAGAGTGATTAGATTGAAGAGGTGATTGTTCTAGGATGTGAATAGGATTTATTTTTATCTACAATTGTTGTTGAATATTACATCATTTCTTGTTGATGCATGGTAGAAAGGAATTGAAATTGTAGCATTTAGAAGGCAATTGGGATTACACAGATTCTTGGGATGAACATAGTTGTTAGAGGATAAAAGTATCGATTGTGCATTTATCCTTTGAAATAAAAGACTTTCACGGGTTGACAATAAATCTCGTATGCTCTGTATGTTGGAAGAATCTATCTGCATATTGGGTGCTCAAAATTTTGGCGCCGTTGCCGAGGAAACGACTTTACAACTGCTGGGAAAGGATAAAAATTAAAGACTAATCATTAGTTGCATCTGGTAATTGTTTCTAGCAGTCTTTTCTTTGCTGAAATGATTCGGTTCGCATGAATACGAGGAGGGTAAAACGCAATCACCTCCCAACTCCCAAAACCCCACAAAATACTAACAGTGCAGGTGGCTCAGGTCACGGTCGAGGACCACCATTGGGCAGAAGAACATTCATCGACAATCTTGTTGACAAAACTGATTCATCCACCAGGGCTCGTCATCAAGAAACTCCTATCAGAAGAAACCCTACTAACCTTGGGGTGCTAGCATCAGGATCCACGGTGGAAAATACACAAGTAGCCGTGACTCCCTCATATATCCCTGCTAAGGAAGGCACAGCTGTAACAGCTGTTACAACTGAACCTGCTGCTACAACTGAGGAAGACACAGCTGTTACAACTGGACCTGCTGTTACAACTGAGGAAGACACAGCTGTTACAACTGGACCTGCTGGTAGAGGTCCGATCTACCACATTTACGGGAAGGCTGTAACTGAAGAAGAGTGGGCACAATTCCACCAGAAGTTTGCTGATCAGGAACAAAATAAGGACGAAGAAAAAATTGAGGAAAAGAACGCAAGAACGAATGAAGAGGAGAAAACAGAAGAGGAGATGAGTAATAGACATGAGTCCGACGAGGAAGAGGCGATGGTGGAAAACTATCATTATAAAATCACTCCTTCCCTGAGGGAACAACGGCTACACTGCAATTTCAATTCAGCAGCCAGAAGGGATAGCCCCTATGAAAAACATCTCACCATCAGTGTTGCCTCGCTTCCATGGAAGGGCGGCAGAAGATCCAGACGAATTCCTTTTTGAATCCAATATCCTCTGTCGCAGCTATGATTATGTCACCGATGCCCAAAAGCTAAAACTTTTTCCCGCCACCCTGAAGGACAACGCATTACGATGGTTCATGAGCCTTGGGGGAGGAACCGTTGCTAATTGGGATAAGATGAAACAAGTGTTCCTAGAGAAATATCAGGAATATTGCAACACCAAGGACAAAAGAGAGGAATTATTCAAAATGGTGCAGAAGGAGGACGAAAGTCTGGAGCATTTTGTAGAAAGGTTGATGTACAATGTGCAAAGAGCCGGGCAGACAAACATGGGGCTGGACGTGCTCAAGATAATCTTGCTTCGTGGGATCAGGGATGATTGTTTAGACATGTTAAACCTGCTAGGAAAGGGAGTATATCCAAAGAACCTTTTGAGAAGATTGTGGAATTATGTAAGAGATACTCTAGGGGTATTCCAGGAACAATAAGCAGGACAAACGGGATAAGCTGGAACGTGATGTCTTCGACAGAACTCAGAAGTCGTCCAACGGAGGAGCTGCCCATGCGGAGCTAGGAAATATCCTTGAAAATTTTAAAACAGAAATGATGAGCTCCATCTCTTTGGAGGTCGATGTCTTGAAGGAAAAACAAAAACAGGCAGTGGAGGATCTCACACTAGGTGTGTTCTATCCCCGATGTAGAAAGAATCATCCGCTGAAAGAATGCCCACTTGACAAGGTAGAAGTATGTCAGCTGTGTGAGCTGAACCATGACATGAAGGAATGCCCCTCACTTCCCCAAGTGAAGGCTGTTCTGCAGGTATCAACTCCAGAAGTGGAATCAACCTATTTCATTCCACAGAAGAAACCTTGGCAGCCTCGAAATCAAGGTATGCCTCTGGACTCGTTTCCATTTTTGAATAATATGAGCAGATGGAATAATAACATGCAAAATGTGAATACACAATTCCCTTCAAATTATGCTCAGTGGAATCCTTCCCAACCTGCAATGCAAAATTATAACTCATGGAGTCCCTGGAAACAACCACCACATCAACCTACGTCGTGGTCTCCTGGATGGAGGAACTTCCATCTTAGGAACTAGTTTCCTCAACCACCTCCACCTCAACAGTCACCATATTCTCCTCCATACCCTCAATTTCCTCAATATCCTCAATACCCACCTCAGCAGTCGCAGCTGCAGCTGCAGAATAATTATGTCCCTAATATACCAATATGGCCTCAGCTGCCTGCCCAACCCAATCCTAACCCGAATAATAAAACAGTCCATCAATTGGAAACTGTCAATATGTCGGCCTACTCCCTTTCCCCTGTACCTTGTAATGGTATTCGTATACGATCTGGGAAAATAGTAGAACCCGTAATTACCGAAGATGCTCCACCTTTTGTGCATAAAGAAGGAGGGAGTTCACAGCATCTATCCGATACAGTTCCTATCATTGAAGATGCTGAGCATCCCTTAGATGGGACAGCTGAAACATCAAATGAGAAATCAGACAATACGCATCCTACCCAGCTAATAAGGCAACCACCATACCCTGAGAGACTAATGCTACCAAAAGTAGGGGGGCAACCTCAGTTTAACCTCCTAGGAGAGTTAAGGAATCTTTACGTCAAAATCCCCCTTCTTCAAGCTCTTCAAGACGTGCCTATTTATGCTAGAACCGTTCGAGACCTGTGCACTAAGAAGCCAGGGAGGAAACCCAAAGATCCTCCCACTGTTCACGTCATAGGGAATTTATCTGCTTTGATAACAGGAAAAACCCCTGTGACCAAATATGACGACCCTGGAAATCCTACTGTCACTGTACATATAGGACAAATGCAGATACCCAATGTGCTAGTCGACTTAGGAGCAGCGATCAATGTCATAACAATTGAGACTGTAAAGAAGCTTGGACTCACTAATTTTAGACCAACCCCTACCATTTTAGAATTGGCAGACAGATCCACCATTAGACCTGAAGGGATTCTGGACGACCTTGTCATCTTAGTAGATTCATGGGAGTACCCTGCTGACTTTTTGATATTACAACCACAATCACAGCTGGGGGGACACCCATTGATCCTGGGGAGGCCTTGGTTGGCCACAAATGATGCTTGCATCAGCTGTCGATCAGGGTCCATGACTATATCTGATGGTACGGAGACTAAAAATCTCACCCTGTATCCTCCAGCTCGGCCAAGTCTAGAGGCTGAAACTTCCCTTTGGATAGAGCAGGAGGAGGAGGAGGATGTTCAGCCACTATTAACTATAGGGAAGGCTTTAACTTTTAAAAATGAAATAGAAGATGATGCTATTAGTAATTTTATTAGTGAACCTGCTTCAATGGATAAAGAGGTCTATCAAATCCTGAACATTACCCTTGGTAAGGAAGAACAAGAAAATCTTACGGAAGAAGCACTAGTTGGTGACACAAACATAATCCCAGTTTTGAAAAGTTCAAAAAGTATTCCTATTGAGGTAGAGCCTGGAAGGACTTTGAATATCAACCCTGGTCTCTCCTTAGAGGAGCAAAGGCGCCTAATCAGTCTCTTGAAGGAACATAAGGGGGCATTCGCCTGGGAGCATACAGACATGAGGGGTATTCCCTCTAATCTATGCACCCACCATATTTATATTAAAAATGACTCCCGGCCTATGTGTCAACCCCAACGACGCATGAACCCCAATCTGAGGGATATAGTGAAGGAGGAAATCCATAAACTTTTGGAAGCAGGATTTATATATCCTATTTCAGATAGTGAGTGGGTTTCCCCACTCGTAATTGTGCCCAAGAAAAATGGTAAATGGAGAGTCTGTGTTGATTATAGGGAACTGAACAAAGCTACGCAAAAGGATCATTTCCCTTTGCCCTTTATTGACCAAGTACTTGATACCCTATCAGGGAAGAAGTTCTTCTCCTTCCTAGATGGGTTCTGCGGGTACAACCAAATTCATATTGCTCCTAAGGACCAGGATAAGACCACCTTCACTTGCCCCTGGGGAACGTTTTCCTACAGAGTGCTCCCCTTTGGTTTATGTAATGCACCAGCAATGTTCCAAAGAGTTGTAATTGGCATATTCTCTGAATTAGATAATGATAGTATGGAAGTCTTTATGGACGATTTTACTCCCTATGGCAAGGATTTTGAGGAAGCACTGGAAAATTTAAAGAATGTTTTAATTCATTGCGAATAGACTTGCCTCTCATTAAGCACTGGAAAATGCCATATGATGATGAGTGAGGGGGTGGTATTAGAGCATTTCATCTCTACTAATGGCATTCAGGTGGATCCTTAAAAAATTAAGGTGATAAAAAATATACCGACTCCTTCAACTCAGAAAGAGGTGCGAAGTTTTCTGGGACATGCTGGATATTACCGGAGGTTTATAGAAAACTTCTCCAAACTTGCTTCTCCTTTGTTTTCTTTGTTATTGAAGGATGCACAGTTTGTGTGGAGTGAAGCATGCTAGACAGTGTTTGATAAGCTTAAGGAGAAGCTGTCCACAGCTCCTATCCTAAGGGGACCTAATTGGACTCTACCCTTCCACATTTCCTCAGATGCTTCTGATACCACCATTGGAGCAGTATTAGGACAACAGGATGGTCAAGTACCTTATGCCATCTATTATGTTAGTAAAAACTTAGCCCCTGCTGAACTTAATTATACTATTACTGAAAAAGAATTCCTTGCTATTGTTTACTCTATTAATAAATTTCGGCATTACATTACTGGGTATCCTACATTTGTGCAAACTGACCACTCTGCCATTAAATATTTAATGAACAAACCTATCACCAATGCCAGAGTGACCAGGTGGCTCTTGTTATTACAGGAATTTGATATTACCATTATAGATAAACCTGGAAAAGAAAATGTTGTTGCTGATTTTTTATCTCGTTTTACTAACAGTGATGATAGTTTTCCTGTTGAGGACTCTTTTCCATATGAACATCTATTCGCACTTTCATCTCATTCCCCCTGGTATGCAGACGTTGCTAATTATTTGGTTGCAGGAAAGCTCCCGCCACACATGTCTAAACGAGAAAAGAGAAAAATCATCCAAGAAAGTGCCAGGTATTGTTGGCTCAATGGTCATCTCTTCTACACAGGACCCGATCTTGAGATTGGGAGATGTGTAAGGGAAGATGAGATCTTTCACATACTGAAGGCCTGTCATGATGGACCTTGTGGATGACACTTTGCAGATAAAAAAACAGGGCATAAAGCGCTGCGGATGGGCTACTATTGGCCGACTCTGTTCAGGGACGCTAAAAGGTATGTTCAGTCCTGTGACAGCTGCCAAAGAATGGGCCAGCCTAATAAAATAGATCAGATGCCTCTACAACCTCAAGTAGTAGTTGAACCATTTGATAGATGGGAACTGGATTTTGTTGGCCCTATCAGCCCTTCTTCCAGACAGAAAGTTTACATTCTGGTTTGTACTAATTATATGACCAAGTGGGTAGAGGCTGTAGCTTTGGCTAAGGCTAATGACCAGGCAGTGAATGATTTTCTGTATAGTGAAATCTTTACCCGCTTTGGGGTATCGAAGGAAGTAGTTACCGATGGGGGGCCACAATTCATGTCACACCATTCTGAATCCTTGCTCCGGAAGTATCATGTACAGCATAGGGTGGCTTCAACTTAACACCCCCAGGCCAATGGTCAAGTGGAAAGTACCAATAAAGTTATTGAAGCAATCCTTACTAAAACAGTTAAAATCCATCGAAAGGATTGGGCTGACAGGCTTCCAAAAGCACTGTGGGAATATTGCACAACTTGGCACAACACCACAGGGTTCTCTCCCTATGATCTAGTGTACGGAAAGAGTGCCATATTTCCAATTGAGTTTGAGATCAAAACCCTGAAAACAACCACCAAAATGAATCTGGATGTAACAGAAGCCCAGAAGAGAAGATTGAATCAACTAAACGAATTGGATGAGAAATGGCTAGCTGAAGTAGACCAGACTATGTTGCTTCAGCAACAGAGATCCAACTGGCATGACTGATTTATTAAAAAGAAAATCTTCCATGAGGGAGATTGGGCATTACTATATGACTCCAGGTTCAAAAGGGATTTTAAAGGTAAGTTATGTACAAGGTGGCTGGGTCCATATTTAGTCGACAGGGTATTTGACAATAGCACTGTCCGTCTGGTGACCATCGATGAAAATCGTATACCATTACTTGCTAATGGCCACAAACTGCAACTGTATCGTAAGCCTATTTCGAAAGATGCATTCATTTCACAAATTGCCGCCGATCCAAATTATCAGCTGGCACCAGAGCAGGAATTTCTCTCTGCCCTTGCCAATCCTTAAACTAAAAATCGCATTTTGAATTTCTGTACATAAATAATCTTCTTTCTTTCCTGTTGAAGCGTATGATTATTTTTTTCTCTTTGCATTTGATCTTTTCGTTTGTTGTTGTTTTTCAAAAATTTCCAGGGAAGCGCCAGGAGAATGACCAGATTGGGCCTGTCAAACAAGAGTCGTCTTCCCATGCCTTCCTGTGCAGAATTTTCCTTTTCCTTAAAATAAATTTTTCGGTAGCTGCAACATATTTTCCGGCAGCTGCAACATATTTCCCGGCAACTATGGTATATCTTCCGGCACCGTAAAAATTTTCCCTGGTAGCCGTGACTTTTTTATTCCGATGGCTGTAAAACCTTTTTCCCGGTTGCCGTGAACCATTCTCCAGTGGCTGCAACATATTTTCTAGTGGCTACAACATATTTCCCGGTGACTGGGACATATCTCCCGGCGCCGTAAAACTTTTCCCTGACAGCCGTAATTTTTCTCGATCCCATAAATCCTTTTCTCGGTGGCTGTGAACCTTTCCTGGTGGCTGCAACATCTTTTTCATCGGCCGTGATATCATTTCTGACAACTTGCATTGGTAACTCCTGTGTTAATGGAAGAATTGCTCCAAACCTGCTAAACTATGGCTTTGATTCATCCTAGTCATGCTAGCGAACACATCATTCCGACCCTGAGGACGTGATGTTTTTTGTTTCACTGGCGGAAGGAATTATTACATTATCCTGGTCATCATGATTAGATTTATCACTATGCACGAGTTTGGTTCTGTAACGTCACCAATCGCATGCTCCACCATTCTCCGCAGGATACCTGACGCACAGTCTCATGAGGTATGGCTTTGATTTATCATGTGATTAAGTGTTGATATAATTAAAAAATATCAGTCGTACCTTTATACGTGTCACCATTATTCCTCATTAAACCTTTCCCTCGTACGACATAAACTCTAATAACTGCCACCTTCCCCGATTCGGAATGGAAATTTTGAACGTTTTTCTGTGCTCAACTTTCCAAATTTTCCCATTTCCTCAACATCTCTGCTCAGCGATTCGTGCATCCTCTGTGCTGCAACTTCCATTCTCGGATTCTGTTATCTGTGGGATAGCAACTTCAGCTTGCAGCCAGGACCATGGGGATTCTAGTTCATCATGAACCTTTGAATACACGGGAACTCAGGAAAAATCTTCAAGTTCTTGCCATCTTTCAAGCCGCTGGCTGGCTCAAATTTTTTGAGCGACTGGATGGATTCAATCGGGAAGCAGCCTTGCAATTTGCTTTAAACCTCACTAAAACTCACTCCAAGGTGTGGGGGCTACGCATAGAAGTCTCCGAGGCCATTATATCCGAGGTTACTGTCATCCCGCAGGTGGGAAGGGCATGGTTTAACTGACGAGTCCCCGCGACGACTGCACGGGAAGCATTTTTACTGGAGGGGGAGCAAGTTCAATCATCCAGAAGAGGGATCGCACTGCACTTGTTGCCGCGGCCATGGGACCAAGTTGCTGTCTTTCTCAAGAAGTACATCACTTGTGAAGGTAGATACCAAACTGTTTATAACTCTGAACTCCCTTTACTTTCTCATCTTCGCCATGGCATTTTATTGAACATTCCATATTATCTACTACATGACTTGCGTCATATGGTGGCATTTGTCTAGTTTGCTAAGCACCCACTTTCCTCCCTCACCCACCATGGCCTTATCAAATTAATAATTGTAAGAACCCTTTCCCAGCATCATATAACCTGGGAGCAATTCACAGCTCGAGATCAGCAACCCGCTCCCTTGCAGATTGTCCCATTACAGCAGGTACGAGTTCCACCACAACAGGAGGACCGGAGTCCCTCCACTGAAGTTGGGGGGGGGATGAAACGGTATTAGAAGAAGAGCAATTGGGGGCACAATCAAATCCATTTGGGGGGGATGAAACTGCATTAGAAGAAGAACAATTGGGGGCACAAGTAGAGTCGTTGGGGGAGGGTATAGATAAAAACCTTGTGGAAAACCCAGACAACAGGGCAGCTCTGACAGCAGAAGGTGAAATTGGAGCAGCATTAAATGCTGCGACAATTGAACCTGAAGGTGACAGAGCCAGGGCAATAGAAGAAAACATTGAGCTGGTAACTATTGAATCCTCGCCTGAGTGGGTAGGAGGAGATTTAATTGAAGAAGAACAACATGAGGAGCAAGAAAACATTCCTTCGACCTCAGCTGTGAATCCCTATATACCAGCTCCACAAAAGAAAACACCACAAAGGAAAATAAAGAGATCAATCAATGAATTTAACATAGCCTCACCAATCAGAAAGAAAAGAACTAGATCAGCTACAGTAACAGAGGCAACCAGAAAAAGAAGGGCAACCTTAGACGCACAGGTTGAGCCCCCGATCCTTGTACTGAGACCAATGGATGCTCCACAAAGGCCATTTGAGGAAGAACCCAAAATTGAAGGACTTCTGGCTGAGAACACACTGTTAAAGGAGGACCTCCAAGTACTTCGAAGGGAATTGGAAACCTGGAAGGAAGCCTGCAGAAAACTAGGTGAAAGGAAACTGTATACATTGGTAGAGGCTGTAGACCAACTGGAGGAATCAAACTCTACCGAGCCTAGCAAGGAAGATGAACGAGTAATCTGTCCCACCTATGGAGAAATCTTTAAGGAGGCAGGCCACAAGATTATACTTCATACCTGCTCAGCACAATAGCCCGTGCCCACAATAGAGGAAGCTGCAGAAAAGAAGATGCTCCCACACAAGAACCAGCATATTTAACCATCCTTCCTGAAGCTGCCACCAATCCTGTGATAGAGGAGCTAAGGGATGAAATCATGTATGATGATGGGGATAAAGAATATACTGTAACCCCAGAATGCTCCCACGACACAGAGATTATAGAGTAGATGGGAGAAGAACCTGGAATGGAGGACACTATGGAGCTTAATGAAGAATTCTATACTGTAACCCCAAAATACTCCCACGACACAGAAATTTTAGAAGCTGAGCCACAAAGGCAAGACATTGATAAACTTGAACAGGGTGTTGTAACACAAGAACCAGCAAACCTGAGTATACTTGTCCAATCGGCCGAACAGATGGGAGAAGAACCTAGGATAGAGGACACTCTGGAATTTAATGAAGAACTCTGGGTTGTGACCCCAAATGGTTCCCATGACACATAGCTCATAGGAGAAGAATTGCAACAATAGGAGGATGAAGAGGCAAGCCAGGATGTTGCTACACAAGAACCAACATCCTTGAAGGCTGCAGCAGGAACTCCTGAATTTCAATTAGAAGATAACCCTGGAATGGATATCATTCCCAATACGAAGTGGAGTGAGGATGAACAGGTACAGACACAATCCTCAGGTGACACCAAAATCTTGGAGGAGGAGCTGCACAATGAGAAAGATATCCAATCTTAGTAGCAGAAGGACAAACAAGACACTGTTACACAAGAACTAGTGTCTCTAAAAGTAATGAAGGTAGCTGCTGAAGAGAGTCTAAAGGATGTTGCTATTACACAAGAACCAGCAACTCTCATATTAGACTTAGATGTGCTAGAAGACACTGTCCCACAAGAACCAGTGCTTCTACCTCCTAGAAATGTCATTGATTTGGACTTAGATTAGGATTTCCTTTCAAGTCCTCCCTAGGCACAGCATATAATGAGACTACAGGAAGAAGTGATTTCCACTTGTACCAACTACATTTCCAGACACCAGTAGGTAGCATTGGAAGGGAGTAAGCACAGATGGCAGGCTGCCTCCTCTGCACTTAGAAGTCGAGATCCTTATTATTTCAAGAATTTCAAGCAGGCACTTTCTAGAGTCAATGGCTATGTGGGAAGTATGAGGGAGAGTGGAGTTAATTGGTTGGGTTTGAAATTCAATTTCCCCCTCATTTGGTGGCCAGCAAAACCATATAATATGGATTTTTCCTTGACTAGGGCAGGGGAGTAGTGATGCTGGAAAGTATTAGGTTACTCACAGAGGCTTTCTAAAGATAGATGAGGTGCCTAAGTTTCCCTACAACTTTTCCTCTCTCCATGAATAGAGCTCAGTACAGGACTCAGATTCCAAATGATGCAGGTTGTTGCATGAGGACATGCAACAGGATAGTTGGGGGGAGATGTTGAGCCCAGAATTGGCCCCTTTTTATCATCCTCGATCACCTTTTCTTCCCCTTTCCTACACCATTTAGCATACTAATCAGACCTGTTGTCCTCACTTTATTCCCCCAAGCTGCCAAGGTATGACTGATCATTTCTTTATCTTATTAATGCTTATGATTGTGATAATTAAGGCTGTGTATCTCTCAATTGTGCTAACATGCTATGATTTATGAAGGTAGTTTGAGATAAGTGGACTGCAAGAAGGTGGGGATGAACAAGTCTTGAAAGGAGGGATGTTCGTTACTTAAAAGGATCCTTGAGGTTCCAATCATCAATTAATGCACGTGGTTCTAATGCAACATTCTAGACAGAGCTGTGACAGGGAAGCTGTAATAGAATGCGCTATAATTGGAGATCTTTAAGTTATTTGCTGCTCGAGTATAATTGTGATCTGGAGAGATCGCCACTCCTGGGCCAATCAACAGCTTTCTCATGTTTTTCTATGTCTTTATTATGCCACGTTTGTAACAGCTTGTATTATTTTAGGGCGCCTGAAGATCATAGATCTTCATGGCTGCTCGTTAATAGGATCGGATGTTATGATCTGCATGTATAAATATGGGGAGCTGTCTCGACCCAGGGGGTGGAACAACAGAGAATTCATTTACTGTATTAGCAGTGGAAGCAAATTGTGTAATCATCTTTCTGTTAATATAAAGAGTTACCTCTGAGTTAAAGGAACTTTATGTTGTTCAGCCAGCATCTCTGTGTGAAGGCTGGGCCCGTCTTCCACAGAGATTGCTGAGTTAAAGTAGGACTTCTCGAATTTATTGTTGTGTGATGTTTTGTTAATGATATTTTCTTTGTACGCAGCAGTAGTAAGTGTGGATTTGCAGTATAATTAGAATTACATTTTCTTGAGATTGGTAAGTGGTACAGAGTGACACTCGACTGAGTAGGAAACTTTCTTTATGCAATTCGTGTGATAGTTGTACACAACCTTGTTCATCCTGCAGTTTAAGTTGTTATCCTATGAACCCTTGCAAGTTATCTTTCCTATTATGATTGTTGATTTTCATTCCTGTAATTCAAACTCTTAGAGCAGTTAAACTCAATCCTTTGCAATTGAATTTCTAGATTAATATTCAGTTTATGCTTATGGTTTTCAAGAGTGATCAGATTGAAGAGGTGATTGTTCTAGGATGTGAATAGGATTTCTTTTTATCTGCAATTGTTGTTGAATCTTACATCATTTCCTGTTGGTGCATGGTAGAAAGGAATTGAAATTGTAGCATTTAGAAGGCAATTGGGATTACACAGATTCTTGGGATGAACATAGTTGTTAGAGGATAAAAGTATTCAATTATAGTGATTTGGTGTTTAAGCATAGATTGTGCATTTATCCTTTGAAATAAAAGACTTTCCCGGGTTGACAATAAATCTCGTATGCTCTGTATGTTGGAATAATCTATCTACATATTAGGTGCTCGACAGGTGTTTGCCCAGACAAGCTTTTTTGATGTTTAGCAACAACTCCAAATCTGTGATGGAATCCAAGCTTCAAATCTTCCTTTGTGGGCACTTCCTTGAATCGATCAGTGTGCATATTTGCATAAGGTCATGAATTTACCTTTTACAGTGAAATAAAATGAAAATAATTTGCAATTTATTATTTGGATGCAATATCATTTTTTTTTATACTTACAATTCTTGCCGCCAAATTCAAATAACCACCAGGCACAAGCTTGTGCTGACCAATTTTTTCTTTTCTTACCTTTATGGCCTTTGATGTGTCTGACAGCCTATGAAAATGTTGAAATATGTTAGATGTTTCAAATTTTAGCTAAAAATTAATAATAATAAGGTTTATAATTACATTGTGGAAAGTATTGCATACCTTCCTGTGCCCGGTGGTAGCTTTCAACGCCAATTTCATTAAACTTGGACATATTCTATTCCAATTCACTTTCAAGACGGGTCAAAACCAGCCTTTCTAAACCCCAAAATCAAGCAAAATCCAGTTCCAAAAGTGCCAAATTCAGTTCCAAAAGTGCCAAATCCAGGTTCCAAAAGTGCCAAAACCGGTTCAAAAACTGCCAAATTCGGTTCCAGAAGTGCCAAAACCGGTTCCAAAAGTGCCAAATCCAGGTTCCAAAAGCATACTTTTTCTTTTGATATCACCAGTTTTGAAATTGGTTTTTGCACTTTTCTGATATGATAAATATGATAATAACACTTTTAGAAACTGATTTTTCGCTTCTGGAAGGCTACTTTTGACACTTCCAATACTTAAATTTGAAATTTTGAAAACAAATTTTAGCACTTTCAAACTCCGATTTTGCATTTTTGAAAACCAAACTCGACACTTTACAAGAATTATAATCACAGTGAAATTGAACATATTAGTACAAACAAACATTCAACTATATTATTTAAAAAAATACTTTCATTTAATTCACAATTGGCCTCACATCACTCATGCCATTCAGGTGCAGCAAGGAAGGCCATAATTGATCTAACAAGAACGTGTCGTTGACATCTTGGCAAGTATAAGTTTTTGTTATAATACAGTTCCCTTCCTCGTTACAATTTTTTTTTTCGTTTGAGTCATCTACAATCACTGTATTTGTAGCATCCCAACCATGGATCAACATGTCCCAAACTTTGTTTAAGGGATTGAGAAATACATAAGTATTTCCATGACCCTGATAACCCTTTCTTGCTATGCAAGAACAATATTCTTGTGTTAAAATTACTCTAAATTGTTCCCTTTGCAATCCTATTCTTTGTAATAATGTTGGCAAAAACTCGTCAAGGTTTTTAATATTCTAAAACCCCTCTTAATCCTGAATTTATGTGTAATATCATAAATATAGGGCTTAGAAACAAGGCATGGTCACCCTTTTTACATACTACTTGTCCACAAAACAAGGAAAGAAGGAAAACCTCATGGTAAAAAACCTCCCTTGAAAACATGGACATGAAATAATTTGAAATTTGTTCTTTTCAATCCTTCTTCACCGCATGTTCACCCATCTCGGGAAGTGATCTGATATGGCTGAAAGTATTCTCCAAGAATTATTTGGTCAATATGTCTGCAACTTGCTCAAAAGATGGGAAAAATTGCAGAGCAATGATATGATCATGCACTACATTCCAGATGTAATGCATATGAATATCAATATACTTGGTTATTTTCCTTTGCATTGAATTAGTTGAGATCCTTATATCACTGTAATTGTCAAAAAATATGACAGTGGGAGTCCTAAAGTCAATCCCAAACTATGAAAGAATACCTTGCAACCACAGACACTAAGTAGAAACATTCGGTGTTCCTCTGTACTTGAACTCTGCTGAAAAGAGTGCAATGGAACTTTACTTTTTACTTGAACAGAAAATAGATTCTCCTCCAATCATGAAAACAAATCCAGAAGTTGATTTCTAGTCTGAATTATCACCATCCCAATCAGATTCTATAAAACTAAGAAAATCCAATGAAGAATCAATGACATAATGAATCCCATGAGACTTGGTTCCTTGCACATAATGCAAGATACATTTGGCATCCCTAAGAATAAGCTCATGTGGCTACTCCATGTACCTTGATTCTACATTAACTGCATATGCAATATCAATTTGAGTGTGATTAATATACAACAAACTACCATCTAGCTGTCTATACATGGTGGTGTTCACCAAAGGTGTAGAATCTGCATCTTCAAGTCTAACTCATGAAAGTAAGGGAGTCTTTGATGGATTGCAATATTCCATTTTGAATTTAGTTATAAGGTTTGATGCATATTTTGACGAACATAATTTAATTCTCAACTTGGAATGAGAGATATCAAGAACCAAGAATTGTTTAAGTATTCCCAAGTCAGTCATGTAAAAAGCTTGATGCAAAGCCGTCTTCAATGAAGCAATCTCATCAATGGATATTCTTGTGATCAAATGGTCATCACACAATAATCAAAATTGAACCATTTATTAGATTCATGTACAAATTCAAATGCCAACACCAGCACGAGAATGTTGAAAATGGGATATTACTTAAGCCCATATAGTGACTTCTTCAACCTGAACACAATATTAGGATCAGAAATATAGCCTTCTCGCTACTGGGTGTGTGCAAGAAGATGAGGGGCCTTTTAGATGCAATCCTAGTTTTTGAAAACACGTTCACTCTAGAAAGAAGTTGAATGAAACTTACTTTTTAATTGTTAAATGTTTAATTTTAAGTTTCAAATGTATGTAAGTGAATGCCATTAAATTGCTTACTTGAGTTTGATTTAATACATTTTCAATTTTGAAGAGACGTCATTATATACCATGTATATGTTTCTAATGATTTTCGTATTGGTGTTTTTATTGCAGTTGCGGCTATGGACACAAATGCCAAGATATTGATTGAGCTTTCCCGCTTGAGGGGCATTAGTGCAGCTTTTAGTGGTGGTGATAGGATTCACCACTCACTTGCATCAACTCTGGATGCAATTGTTGACACCATTTCATAGTCTAGCAATGTACTATATGATATTACAAGAATATGTTGATGGGATAGATTACACTGCAATAAAAAAGTTGAAAATATCCAAAGAGTTCATATTTTGATTGTTTAGGGACCCTCGGTCGAGGGAAATCCCAAATGCAAACAAACCTCATATCTCTATTGAGTGGTGCACATTTCAACCATTTGTTGATAACTGGATGGATAGATGGTACATGTTTTTTGATATGCCACCACATAACAATAGGGAAATTCCCCTGTATTTCCTTCGAAAGATGTATGCAGAGTTCATGTTACATAAACACGTAAACTATTTTGATATCTTGCAGTTTCAGGGCATCGGTGGGGGAATGCCCCAAAACCGACCTAGTGCGAGGCTTAGAGACCCTGATCGCCCTATCCCTGCACCTCGTAGGCAGTTACCTGGGCTAGATGTCCCACCTACACATCGTGTTATTCCACAAACACGTGATGTGTTTTTGAGTTTGGAATGGGCGGTTGTTCACCATGGCACTATGGTTCAGCATATGGGTGAGGAAGGGACATCTATCCTTTGTATGGTACATACACCAGGTCATCACCATGCAGGACCATCCACTAGTGCAGGACCATCGACACATCCCCAGCCTCGTATTGACCCTCACGAGTGCACATCGTGTGGTCCTCCTTGCTATGGTCTTGCCTCAGATCCTACCTTCAGTGGGTTTTTTAGTGAGGTATGTAGATGGATAATTGTAATAAATTATTTATTTATTTTCCTCTTTGTACACATATATATAGTTTGAGCTAATATATTAATTTTGTGAATTTGCAGTTGATGCTTTATGCCGGCAGTGACGCCCCAGAGTCACATGTTCCAGACTCTACAACGGGGCTTGACATTCCATCCACTGATCCCGTCATTGGTGGAGGGATTCATGAGTCTACCCAGTTGGCAGGCCCCTCTTATATAGCACCCATTATCGTATCTCACACTGAGGTAAACATTTTAAAATTTCAGTTTTTTAATACTTGTTAATTTGTTAATTTCCACATACTTTACATGTTAGTTCACTAATGTTATCTACGGTCTAATATTTACAATTATTAAACTTGCAGATGGTGGATCCTTCACTACGGCAAGCTAATGTGGAGGTAGCATCCATGGTCGTATCTTCCGAGGAAACATCTGGGCTCCAGGTAAACAATTAAAAATGTCATTTTTTAAATACATGTATGTTCATTGAATCATGCATGTCTAACTACATGAACACTTGCTAACTGTAGGCACCGACCAAGACATATTGACCATTTCCCGGATTTGTATCTCCTCTTAGGCCATTCATGAACAAGGGTCATGTGTAAGTGAGGAGGCCTACTCCTAGCAAGACTCTAGCTGCCCACAACCATGGGCTTACTGATACCATGGTAATGTATATTCGATGGTATTTGTTGGTTAACTTGAAATCCAATGCATAAATCATTTTTGTTAATGTTTGAATTACATGTTTACTACATCAGGAACCAGAGTTGTCCGTTGCAAACCTTGCATCGATGGTTGCTGTAGCAGTCAATGCTGCATCTGCAATGGAAATTGGTCACACAGAGGTATGTAACTATTTCAACATGATCTTTACATAGTTTATTATTGTTGTCTATTGTTTATTCATGCATGTCTAACTATTTCAACATTTTGTGATTGTAGCCACCAGCAGCAGGAGCAGTTCCTGGCCTCCCTAGTTCGACCATGGTTGAGACCATCCTGGATGTTCAACCAACAATTCCATCTGCTGCATAAGGAACACAATCCCCTTTGTCACAGTCTCTCATTGAGGTGAGATGTCCATTAGTGACCAAGTGTTTCATGCAATTTCCATGCACATGTTGATAATTGTTGAGTTAATTGTTGAGCTAATGTATTAGTACATAGTTAGTTGAATTTAACAATTGATATTTAATTTGCAAGATCTAGAGATGCACACTGATCCTAGAGATGTGCCTAGAGGATCAATGTCGGGAAAGAACAAGAGGAGGCTTGTGTTTTGATGTGTCTTATGGGATATATGTACATTTGGATACATGTACATGTGGCTTGGATAGTTTTGGATACATGTACTTTTGGATACTTTTGGATATATATGTACTTTTGGATACATGTACTTTTGGAGACATGTACATTGACTTCATTGTGCATGTACTTTTGGAGACATGTACATTGAGTTCATTGGATACATGTGCATTGGCATTTCACTTATAAATGAATGATACATTTCACTCTGTATTTGTTCTTCGATTTCCACATGTTCTTGTTTCAATGTATTGTGTTGATTTGTGTGGATTATCTATTATTCATGAATGCACTATGTCAAAAGAACAAACTATTATATTTAAAGGTTTCAACGAACTCACTACATGCACACTAATTGGATATCTAATTAAAAATTGTGATTTTGGATGATCATTACAAGTTAAGTCAAAGTTGTTGCTCGTGTAATTTAATAAAACTGGGTGCAATACAATGTATTTCAAAGTTTCAATGAACTCACTCATGCACACTAATTGGATAGGTATAATTAAAATTTGTGAGTTTGGATGATTAAATTACAAGTTAAGTCAATGTTCAAGTGTAATTTAACAAAACTAAGTGCAATACATGCTACAAATTCCATCAACCCCCAATATTTGATTGTACAATTAGATTCAACACTTCATATGAGCAACTACATAGAAGTGCTCAAAGAAACATTGGTGAAAGGAACAAACTTTACCTCAGGATTCGAGAAATAAAGTGCCTTCTATTGTTGGTTGGGAAGGATATGCTTGGATATCCTTATGGCTTGGAGGTCATCTTCATGGAGATAAGTACTCTTGTTGTCATGTGTCATTATGGTTTTTTCATGTGGTAAAACCCTTGAGGGTTAGGATTTGTTCATGGTTTCATTGTACTTGTTTTCTAAACATAATTATTCTAAGAAAGGTTTCTAGGTTTTCTTCCCCATGAGGGTTTCCCGGGATAAAATGTTGTGTCTCTTGTGCATTGTTATTCTTAACTAGATCCTACATGTTAAATTCTTTATGTAAATGCTTTATGGTTAAATTTATGCATTGAACTAATGGTTATAATTGGTATAAAGCATTTATCTAGATCAAGTATCAAAAATTTAACATGGTATAAGAGGTGAGCTGTCAAGAAGGAAATTATACAAGCCTTAAAAAATAGAAACCCTAGCAGGACCAAAAGTTACCAAGTGTCCTTGAACGACATTTTCATGTGACTTGCAACTTGACATAAATCAGAAACCGGAGGTCGGATTGATGAACCGTCGACTCTATTGGTCTCTTGGCTTGCAATTACCTCTAGGGGGGTCTCTCCCTCATGTTCTCATGGCCCAGTGACTTCATTGTTTATTCATTTCGTAAACTAGGGTTTTGCTCAGCTTCCTAAATGCAATCTCGCTTTGGTGGGTCAACTTTGCAAAACCCTCCACCGAGCCAGTGTTGGTAGTGTTCCCATATTGGAATTTCCCATACACACTTGCAGGAGCCAATGGCATGCAATCTTGCTACTTCGTTTTCTTTTTCCCTCCTGGACCGAAAGTCACCAAGGGTCCCTGAATGGCATTTTCATCCAACTTGCAACTCGACATAACTCGGAAATCGGAGGTCGGATCGACGAACCCTCAAATCTATTGGTCTCCTCTCGTGTGACTACCTCTAGGGGGGCCTCTCCCTCGTGTTCTCATGGCCCAGTGACTTCACTGTGCATTCATTTCGTAAACTAGGGTTTTGTTCAGTTTCCTTCAATGCAATCTCGCATTGGTGGGTCAACTCTGCAAAACCATCCACCGAGCTAGTGTTGGTAGTGTTCCCATGTCGACATTCCCATACAAACTTGCAGGAGCCAACGACACGCAATATTGCTGCTCCGTTTGCTTTTTCGCTCTCGGACCGAAAGTCACCAAGTGTCCCTGACCAACATTTTCATGCGACTTGTAACTCGACATAAATTGGAAACCAGAGGTCAGATTGACGAACAATCGACTCCGTTGGTCTCCTAGCATGCAATTACCTCTAGGGGGGCCTCTCCCTAGTGTTCTCATGGCCCAGTGACTTCATTGTGCATTCATTTCATAAAATAGGGTTTAGCTCAATTTCCTTCAATGTAATCTCGCATTGGTACATCAACTCTGCAAAACCCTCCACCGAGCCAGTGTTGGTAGTGTTCCCACATTGGAATTTCCCATACACACTTGCAAGATCCAACGACATGCAATCTTGCTGCTCCGTTTGCTTTTTCGCTCCTAGACCGAAAGTCACCAAGTGTCCCTGAATGGCATTTTCATGCGACTTGCAACTTGACCTAACTTGGAAACCGGAGGTCGGCTCGACAAACCGTCGACTCCATTGGTCTTCTGGCATGCGATTTCCTTTAGGGGGCCCTCTCCCTCGTGTTCTCATGGCTCAGTGACTTCATTATGCATTCATTTCATAAACTAGGGTTTTGCTCAGTTTCCTTCAATGTAATCTCGCATTAGTGGGTCAACTCTACAAAACTCTCCACTGAGCCAGTGTTGGTAGTGTTCCCATGTTGGCATTCCCCATGCACACTTCCAGGAGCCAACAACACACAAGTTTGCTGCTCCGTTTCTTTTTCGCTCTGAACCGAAAGTCACCAAGTGTCCCTGAACGACATTTTCATGCGACTTCCAACTCGACATAACTCGAAAAAAGGAGGTTGGATCGAGGAACTCTTGACTCCGTTGGTCTCCTAGCATGCGATTACCTCTAGGGGGCTCTCTCCATCGTGTTCTCATGTCCCAATGACTTCATTGTGCATTCATTTCATAAACTAGGATCTTGCTCAGTTTCTTTCAATGCAACTATTGCATTGGTTGTTTCAACAATTGCACATGGGTCTACTTCAAGTGACTTAATCATTCGTTGTATATCAAAGTCTACATATGTTACATTTGAACATATTGCAGCATTAAGAAAACACTATGTGTCTAGAGATCATGGGCTATATTATTCTTGTACTAAATTATAAGCCTACAACCATACACCTAAGCTACACTTACAAATTACAAACCAACTACGGTTTCATGAACTACACACCGCATAATAAAACTAGGATAGGCTTGGAAATGATATTTTTGCTTGAGAATACTCTTAATGGGGGGGAAGCTTTTCACATTAAGAAAGCATAACGGGGATAAAATTTTAATTGAATTCCATACCTAAGGATTGTGTATCATACTATGTTTCAATTCCTAAAGAGCCTAATATGGCCATCCCTTCTCATACTTGAGACAAAAGATGGCAAACATAGCTTCCACATCCATGCATCTATTTGGAACCATATTGTTGAAGTACGTAGCCAATAGAAATGCAATGTAAAACGAAAAACCTCAGTAAATGACCCACAACGCAAGAGACTCTGAGTCATATTTGAATTCGTTGAAACCTAAAATTCATACTTATCATAGTACAAGATAATCTTGGTCACTTCCAAGATGCAAGAGCCTCTGAATCGCTTTTCAAAAATGAAGGCTTACCAGATCTTGTAGGTTCATTTTGGAATCTAGGGTTTTGCACAGTAAGGGAGTGTGCAATTTTTGCACACAGGGGTCAACTTTGTAAAATCATCCACTGGACACTTATGGCTAGAGTTCCTAGCTGGAACCTTCCTAGACACACTTGCAGGACTCCCTGAAACCTAGTTTTGTTGCACGGTTGGAATTCTATGCCCCCGGTAGGTATCCAGCAGGTGTCCCCGGAGGCCTTTTGGATGCGAGACAGAATGAGCCATATAATGACGACCATGGATCAGATAGATAAACCGTCGAATCCGTTGGATTCAGGATGTCGGGATAGTTCTAGGGGTGCCCCTCTCCTCTGGTCCCATGGCCTAGGTGTCATCTTGTAGGTCCATTTTGGAAACTAGGGTTTTGCTCAGTAAGGGAGTGTGCAATTTTTGCACATGGGAGTCAACTTTGTAAAATCATCCAGTAGGAACTTATGGCTAGCATTCCCAACTAGAAACTTCCTAGACACACTTGCAGGACTCCCTAGAACTCAGTTTTGTTGCACGGTCGTCATTATATGCCCCTAGTAGGTATCCAGCAGGTGTCCCTGAAGGCCTTTTGGATGCGAGACAGAATGAGCCATAGAATGACGACCGTGGCTTGAATCGACAAAAATTTGACTCTGTTGGATTCAGGACATCAGGATAGTACTAGGGATGCCCCTCTCCTTTGGTCCCATGGCCCATGTGTCATCTTGTAGGTCCATTTTGGAAACTAGGGTTTTGCTCAGTAAGGGAGTGTGCAATTTTTGCACACGGGGGTCAACTTTGCAAAATCATCCACCGGGCACTTATGGATAGCGTTCCCAGCTAGAACCTTCTTAGACACACTTGAAGGACTCCCTGAAAGTTGGTTTTGTTGCATGGTCGTCATTCTATGCCTCTGATAGGTATACAGCAGGTGTCCCTGAAGGCCTTTTGGATGCGAGACAGAACGAGCCATAGAATGACGATCGTGGCTCTGATCGACAAACCGTCGACTCCATTGGGATAGGGATAGTGATAGGGGTGCCTCTCTCCTCTGGTCCCATGGCCTAGGTGTCATCTTTTAGGTCCACTTTCAAAACTTGGGTTTTGCTCAGTAAGGGAGTGTGTAATTTTTGCACACGGGGGTCAACTTTGCAAAATAATCCATCGGGCACTTATGGTTAGTGTTCCCAGCTGGAACCTTCCTAGACACAATTGCAGGACTCCCTGGAACCTGGTTTTGTTGCATGGTTGGAATTCTATGCCCCCAGTAGGTATCCAGCAGGTGTCCCCGAAGGCCTTTTGGATGCGAGACGGAACGAGCCATAGAATGATGACTGTGGCTCAGATCGACAAACCATCAACTCCGTTGGATTCAAGACATCAGGATAGTGCTAGGGTTGCTCCTCTCCTCTGGTCCCATGGCCCAAGTGTCATCTTGTAGGTCCATTTTTGAAACTAGGGTTTTGATCAGTAAGGGAGTGTGCAATTTTTGCACGTTGGGGTCAAATTTGCAAAATCATCGACCGGGCACTTATGGTAATGATGATGATGATGAATACATTGATGGTGATGGTGATGGTGATGGTGATGGTGATGGTGATGGTGATGGGATGGTGATGGTGATGGGATGGTGATGATGATGATGATGGTGATGATGATGAAGATGTTGATGGTGATGGTGATGGTGATGGTGATGGTGATGGTGATGGAGATGTTAATGAGGAACCTAGAGATGACAATGATGATGAAGATGATGATGATGATGATGATGATGATGATGATGAATATGTTGATGATGATGGTGATGGTGATGGTGATGGTGATGAAGATGATGATGATGAATAAGATGATGATGATGGAGATGTTGATGAGGAACCTAGAGATGAAAATGATGATGAAGATGTTGATGATGATGATGATGGTGATGATGATGAAGATGTTGATGATGATGGTGATGGTGATGAAGATGATGGTGATGATGATGATGAATATGATGATGATGGAGATGTTGATGATGAACCTAGAGATGACAATGATGTTGAAGGGTTTTGCTCAGTAAATTTATAAATCTTTTGAGTTTCATGATAGTGGCACTATTGTGGAGAGGGTGAAGAGGTAGTGTTGCTTGTAGGGAGATTAGGAAATATTGGAGGAAGTATATAAAGGGTAGATGTGATTTAGTGCTAGGGTTTGGGTGAGGGTTAGGGTTAGAGTTATAGAAGCAAATTGAATTTGGTCATTTCTCTAATGTACATTTTATATTAATGGTATGGCTTGGTCTAAGGTGGTGCTCTTAAATAACTATTTCATTATGAAATATTTAACAAGACATGAATTAAATTTAAGATAAGTGTATTGTTAAATATAGTGAGCATTGAGCATGGGGAACCAAATCTATGAATATGTGTATTTTTAAATATAATTTTGTTGGGTGAAGCCAATAACCAACATAATCAACATAATATAATAGTTTTTTGGGTTGGGGATAATCAACTTGTGTGTAGAGATCTAGGCATCAATGGTTGATGGGTGTCTCCATCCACATAAACAAAACAAATTAGCTATGTAATGATCCCATTACAAAATGCATGTGTATTCAATCAAACAAATTGAGAGACAAATGCAACGCGTACTCTTTCTAACTATGCAACTTGAAGGACTGAGCATTAACTGTATTGAAACATATTCTGTGGAGTTGTGAGGCAAACAAGCTATGGAGGCAAAACCAAGTTTCTTTTACAATTTCCAAAGTCAAATTTTATTGATCATAGTTTAAGTCTTAGTGTTAGAGCACCCAAGGAAAGTTTCATCTAACTCTACCCAATCCCATAATCTTAGGGTTTATTGATCATATGTAAAAAAATGGCATATTCATAAACTTGACATACAAGAGAAATTTTGGCATATTTATAAATAACATAAACGTAAATTTGGCATATCAAGAACAAAAAATTGACATATTCATAAACAACATACATGAGAAAATTGAGCATAATCAATATTCAATTACAAATAGTATAAATAGTATAGTATTAAAAGTATGTAACATACCTCATCATGCTAGATCCCACCTATTATCATACAACCAAGCCCTCCGGATCATCTCTTATACTAATGGTCTCCATTAGTCTCTCGTGCTCTGTATCCAGTAATAAGTAGCGTACCTTTGATGAATTTCGGCTAGGCATTGTTCGTACCTAGAGGTTTGTACCAATGACTAAGTCGGTAAAGTGAATCACACTTGCACTTGGTTTGTAATCTTGTAAACATATCCACCCTTCTTTCTTGCATTGTTGTCCTGTGTCAAGTATTCACCTTTAACAACCATAGACCCTATTGGGAAGTGGTTGTTTTCATCATCAGCCATGGAGATATTGAGGGTTTGATTTCCATCTATATAGCATGCCAACCAGTAATCACCACCCCTTTCACTATCTTTTGAGGCAACCACTGTGTATATGTGCCCTGCATAATATGATTGTACATATATGATCAAAATATTTTTCGTGCAATACAAGGCCATTAATGTGCATTTGAAGACTACGTAAATAAACAAAAAAATGTTCAATAAATGCATCATACCAGGTTGTACAAGGTTTGAGACATGATCAAAATCTATAGAAATAGATGATTTGTATTCTTCCAACGAAGTTAACTCAACAATTGCATGCTGATCAAGTGGATGTGATATAAGATCCCATCCATCAACCCAATCCAATGATTCGCACCCATCCCAATACCACCACAACAAGGAAGGCAAAAACAAGTGAGTTTTCTTGTCCAAATTTCAAATACTGGATTATCAGAGCTTCGAACCAAATGAAAGCCATGAATCCCAGGCATAGTCTTACATTCTCATGCATGTGAATGATCTATGTCTACCACCTCCCAAAAAAGTTTCTCCACATGTCTCTTTCTTGTGGATTCTACTCGCATAGTTGATTCCTCTCCCATTACTGACGTGCACTACCTGACTATAGATTGAGCATTTCGAATAGTAGATTATGTAGATACTTTGTAGTTTTTATGTAATGAACACAACCATTGAAATCTGCGTGCATTTTTGAACTAACCAGCACATCCATCAGACCAAATCCAGTGTCGATCCATCTGTATGTTCCTTCCATTCAAGTGATCATAGAACATGATGAAGCAATGACGTACATAGTGGATTTCATGGCACTTATCATCACTTATGTAGAAGTGATATTCCTTCAGAATTTCTCTTTGCTATTCACTGCTATTTGGGCCATGCCTATATGTGATATGGACCATCAAGGAAACCTGCTCAGAGTGATAATACTGACTTTGGATCTCATTTTGAGGTTGCAGAGTGTAGTTCTCAGCAAAATCAACAACTGAAAGTATAGTACCACGGGGAAATGTATCTCTGCATATTCTAAACTTCTCATCTTGCCATTGTGCCAAGTGGACATGCTGAACATATTGATGTGTCTTTTCAATAAATTCCTTGACGAAGTCACTAACTTGTACCTGGTGACAAAAAATGATCTCAATATCAGTTTTTTTTGTAAGTAAGGATTGAAATGTAACCATTCAAAAATTACCTAAGATGTCACCAATTGTATTTTTTGCCTTCTTTCCCTGGGACTATTTCATAGCTGATATATTTGAAACTTTTCATGTCTATAACCATATTCCCAAATTCACCGTCTCCACTCTCGTGCATACATTGGCTCAATAATGCGATTCCAGCATAGTTGGAGCATGTTCCATCCAAACAAGATTTTGCATAGTATTTTTTCCTCTCAGGCCTATTGCACATGATGCTATGAATGAATTCTGTTGATGAAGTCAGTGTTATTGTTAGGGAGCAATCCTCCACATGGTTAGTATGTAACACACGACGAATGTACAAAAATGTTTCATAGTAATATTCATATTCTATGTGGTATCTACAACAACAAGTGTTACAGAGAGTATTTATTCTAACATACCATGGCTTACATTTCTCAAAAGAGATTTGCCCCAAGTTCAATTCTCTATGTTCATTTCTAAATTTCTCATATAGTTCTGTATGTGTTATACCAAGAAGATGCTTAATATGTGGTTCACGATCCTTTGAACTTCTTCTCAGTTTTAGTACGTCCTTCTGGTTTGAAGAAGGCCTTGTGTGATCTTGCCAAAAACTCTGCACTAGTCCCTTTACTGCATCAACTAGCTTCATGTCACGACATGGCAACCGACCAATAAAGGCCCAAAAATCTGTCTGATCGATTATGCCAAGATGCTTTCTTCTAATAGAATACCTACAGAGGGTTTTTACATTCAAATTAACTAGTTTGGATGTAGGCTTGAGAAAACGAAGGACCTCGGTGTTCTTATTTACAATTGCTTGTGACAACACACAACGAGTTGCATTGCGGTCCTTTGAACGTGTGTTCTTACCAATTTTACCAAATGCATCTACTAAACTTTTAACTATATGAGAACTTGGTTCAGAATTATTTATCATCTTTATCCCTAACTTTTTCCTAACAATATTCATGCCCCTATATTTTAACAATGATAACAATAATCTACATTTATTGATGAACCCAAATTATAGCTATCCTACAGCCTTTTTGACATAATAAAGGACAAGATATGGTGAAGGAAATACATCAGTTTTGTGGGAAAATGTATTTACTTTGATTATTTAATAAGGATGTTTAGAGATTATTCTTTTATGTTAAAAGATTTTTTCTACGTGCTAACCCTAGAATGAGTAGGCTTACACAGGGTGTGAAGGTCTTGAGGTATCAACGAGAGTCAAAGCTCGAGACTACTGATAACAAAGGGGCTCAACACTCATATCTCCCTGAGTTCTAGAGAATCCCTTATTAAGAGGATCGGCATTTATGATCATAGACTAGGTTAGAGTTAGAGACATATATATATATGGACCTCTCGAGTAGCGAGGGGTTCCTGTTGCTATTTTGTAGAATTAATCATTTATGAATTTTTGGACTGCGAAGACAGTTTGTGTTAAAGAATTTTCCTGAACCATGAAGATACTATTTTAATAAGAAGAATGATGTTACTTTCAATCCTACATTTATAAGTTTTCCACACTCCTGAGTACGGGTTGGGGAGGTCCCCTCCAACACGTAAGTTAGGAGCTTTACTCTGTTTTTAGGTATTTTCCATATGCGTTGTGCATTGATTTAATCCCTAATGTATCTGGTAGTATTTGATGGCATTTGAATAATGTGGTTTTATTTCAGTAATTATGCGATCATTTTGATTCAGCATAATATCTGTAGTTGGTTATAGCGCATTCTGTAGTTTGGTAAAACTCTTTCCGTAGTCCTGTAGCTGCATTCTGCACAAGCATATTTTGACATATGTTTTCATGCATTCTTATGTTAGTTTTAAAACAATGATTCAGATCTAGGAGCTCATGCATATTTCCCTCATCAGAGTTAAGTCATAGAGGTTAATCGCTTTCAGTTCTTTAGTTTAATTAATGATCATCACTTTGAGTGTTTAATTCAAATAGATAGGATTGGTTACTTCTCAGCATTGGACATTTACATTCTGGATTTGGTTTTCAGTATTTTAAGTTTTTAGATTAGACTTTCAATGTTCAACACTCGATTTTCAGTATTTGCTTCTTAGATTAAAATCTCAGCTTTCAGCATTTTATTTCTAGACTAAATTTTATCAAGCTTTCAACATTTCAATTCTTAGTATAGATTTATAGTTTAGGCATTTAACTTCTTAGCATAAGAATTTGTCATTCACAGATTTACAATCTTGTTATCTCACCTTCTTCTTTGATTAGAGAAACCTTTAATATCTATACCAACACTCCAAACACGACAAAGACTATCCTCTAGAGCACATACAGTGTTAGCACCTCTAAAGTTTGTACATCCCCTAGACGATAATTAAAGTATGCTCCTAGTCTAGCTGCCCTAATTAGGCATCCATTCCTAGAGACCACCACTTTTTGGCTCTGTTGTCGGGGATGTGCTTAATCTTTAGGAGACATCTTTGAAAAAAAAACATATAAAAACAACCAAAAACATAAAATTTTTACCATGAATGCCTAGACGACAGAGAGAGAGAGATTTGGATGCTTCCTACCTTCTCGTCCTATGAGAAACAACATTTCTAATAACTCTCATTTAGAATTCCTTAACTCAGAGGAAGAAACTGATTCTAGCTACGACCCAAACTTAGATAACTTCTTTGCTAACTCTAGCTCAAACACTACTATGGCAGAAGAAGATGAAGAACTTAGAGAATTGTTCACCTTTCCCATTAGTATACCTCTTGGAGATGCCAGGATGAAGAATATAAACCCTAATAATCTGCCAAACTTCCATGGTTTGACTTCAGAAGACCCTAACACATTCTTGTTTTAGTTTGAGGTAGTTTACAGATCCTTTCATTACACTACTGATGCACAAAAGCTGAGGCTTTTTCCTTCCACACTGAAAGATCTATCACTTAGGTGGTTCATGATCCTCGAAGGAAACAATATCTTCAGCTGGGGCCGAATTAAACAGGCATTTCTAGAAAAATATAGGGACTACTACAAAGCAAAGGATACAAGAGACGAAATATTTAGGATGCAACAAGGAGAAAGAGAATCATTAGAAGATTATGCCCAAAGATTTCAACTCAGCTACGAACGAGCTAGTCACTGCACCTTAGATCCTGAATCACTAAAACTTGTCCTTCTTAGAGGTATAAAAGAGGAAAATATTGAACTTTTAAACCTTCTGGGGGATGGAGATATATTCCAGAAGACTTATGACCAAATCCTACAAATATTCAAAAATTACTCTAGATCTAGGAAGAGTAAAAGTGGGACAAGGGATTCACACCCATTTACTGGGGGATCAACATCTTCAGGACCTAGCCTTACAAAATATGATTTAGGAAACCTGTTAGATGACATGAAGACCGATATCTTACAATCTCTGGCCATGCAACTTGATGCACTTCAAATCAAGAAGAAACAGGACGAAATAAACCAAGCCTTGGTAGTCTTTTGTCCACACTGCAGAAAAAAACATGAGAAGGGGTAGTGCACACTAAACACCATAGAAATATGTAGTCTCTACACTGACGATCACTACACTGATAAATGTCCTCTGTTTCCCTCATGTAAAGTTTCTATTCAAGATCCCACAACTGAAGGTGCAATAGAACAACTCTATTTTGTGAATCAAAGGAGGAATAATTTTCATAGGCCTTACCATCCCAACAACCAAGCCTACTACAATCAGGGAAATAACCAGCAAAATTGGAATTCAGTACCAGCCCCATGGCCATCTCATCCAAATACAAACGAGTGGCAGCAATTCCAACCATATCAACAACCCTATTACCCACAATCTTACTCTCCATACCCCCCACCTTTTGCTCAACCAACCACAAATTATGGAAATCAATATCCTTATTCATCGAATTGGAGGGCTCCATTACAGCAACAACAACCACTCATCATGCCGTCACAACAAAACCAACCACCCCCCAGACCTCCACCAATTCCTTCCCAGCCAATTCCAAACCCTAGCAACAATAAGCCAGGACAGCAACAAGCCTACAATACTGAAATGGTATAGTTTCCAACTTATGTTGTGGATATGCTAGAGATAAACAAAATTAATTTAAGGTCTGGGAAAACATTGCAAAATGCACACACACAGAATAATAAAGAAGATGAGGCTCATGAACAAACAACACAACCTCATATTCAACATCCAGATGAGCCAATCCCTCAGGAGGAAGAAATTTGACCACTCACACAAAATAGAAACCCTCCATTCCCAGAAAAACTTGTACGAAGTACAAAAGAAAAAGAGGAAAATGCAATTTTGAATGAATTGAAACACTTGAATATCAAAATTCCAATTTTACAGGCCATCCGAGATGTGCCTATCTGCAACAAGTTTATTAAAGAAAATTGTTTGAAAAGACCTGGTAGAAGAAGACGTGACCCACCCACGATGAATGTAGTGGGCCAGTTAGCTGAACTAGTGCTGGATATCGTTGTTAACCCGAAATACCTTGATCCACTTAGCCCAGTAGTCAACGTGACCATCAATAATAGACAGATAGAAAGAAGCTTAATTGATTTAGGATCTGCTATCAATGTGATGACCAAGGATACTATGATACACCTAGGACTCCAATCAATGGTCAGACCTACAACTACTGTGCTACAGCTAGCCGACACATCTACAATAAGAACTGAAGGGATACTCAAAGACATAATTATCAATATAGAATCCTAGGAATACCCAGCTGATTTCATAGTCATCGAAGTAAAGAGTAAACTTAGTGGATACTCAATAATAGTAGGGAGACGCTGGCTGGAAACTGCAGATGCTTACATAGGATGCAGATCGAGAAATATGACAATCACCAGTGGCCAAGCTAGGAATAAAATCACGATTTATCCCTCGACAAGGAAGTCTTCAAACCTAGAATATCAGAACTGGATAGACGATTATGATGACACATCCAAACAAAACATACGACCTGTCCTTACAATTGAAGCTGCCCTATCACTAAAGGCCATCGACGAATATAGTCATTTAGATAGGTTTATACAAAATGCTTCTTCAAATCAGAATATGTTTGAATATTTTCTTGGCACATGTCAGCAGTAAGGAGAGGAAACATTAAACCATGATCCTGACAAAATGTGGGCAGAGGTACTCACACTTGAACAACATCCAATTCAGATAAAAACAGTCGAGATAATTCCTGGTAGGACAGTTATTATTAACTCCAATCTAGAGCCAGGACAAGAACAACAATTACTGAAGGTACTATCAGACAACAACAAAGCATTTGCATGGATGTATACTGACATGAAGAATATCCACCCAGACATTTGTAAACACTATATCTATATAAAGGAAGGTGTTGTTCTTATCAGGAAACCACATAGAAGAATGAACCTAGCATTAAAGGACATAGTCAAGCTGGAATTACAAAAGTTGTTAGATGCAGGTTCATATACCCAATCTTAGATAGTGACTGGGTAACACCACTGGTCATAGTTCCTAAAAAAGGAGGAAAGTGGAGGATTTGTGTGGACTACAGAGAGCTCAATAAAGCAACCAAGAAAGATCACTTTCCTCTCCCATTTATTGATCAAGTACTGGACACATTAGGTGGGAACAAATATTTCTCATTTTTGGATGGCTTCAGTGGGTACAACCAAATCCTCATTCACCCAACTGATTAGGACAAAAAAACATTCACATGCCCATGGGGAACTTATGCATACAGAGTGCTTCCCTTTGGGCTCTGTAATGCCCCAGCAACGTTTCAAAGGGCAATCCTAAGTATCTTCTCTGATTTTATTAATGAACAAATTGAGGTCTACATGGATGACTTCACACCCTATGGCCAAAATTTTGACCAAGCACTAAAACCTCTAGAACTGGTTTTGAAAAAATGTATTCAGATGAGCTTATGCCTCAGAAACGATAAATGCAGGATGCTCATGGAAGAAGGCATTGTGCTTGGACACCATATTAGACAGAGAGGAATAGAAGTTGACCAGGAAAAAGTTACAGTCATCAAAACACTGCCACCACCTGTGAAACAGAGAGATGTGAGATGTTTTCTTGTGCAAACAAGATACTATAGAAGATTCATTGAGAGTTATAGTGAAATTGCTACACCAATGTTTGCTTTACTCACAAAAGACATAGAATTCATATGGGCCAAACATTGTATGCTATCATTTGACAAACTCAAAGAGAAAACAATTACAGCTCCAGTACTCCAAGGACCAAATTGGGCACTTCCATTCCACATCCACTCAGATGCATCAGAAAAGGCCATTGGATATGTCCTTGAACAAGAAAGAGAGAGGAAGCCCTATGCTATACATTATATCAGTAAAAACTTAGCAGGATCATAATTAAATTATATTGTCATAGAGAAAGAGTTTTTGGCAGTCATACATGCCATTTACAAATTCAGGCATTACATAACTGGATACCAATTTTTTGTCCATATAGACCATTCAACAATAAGGTATCTCATGAACAAACCTAATACAAGTGCTTGAATCATTAGATGGCTACTCCTCCTGCAAGAGTTTGACATCACAATTTTGGATAAGCCAGGCAAACACAATGTAGTGGCTGATTTTATGTCTAGGCTCACCCATGGAAAAGACAATGAAGTGGTGAATGACAGTTTTCCTGATAAGCATCTTTTTGCAATCTCCACAAGAAGCCCATGGTTTGCTAACATAGAAAACTATTTAGTGTCTGGAAAATTTCCAGCACATTACAGCTACAAAGAAATGAACAAAGTCATAAGAAAAAGCGCCACTTACACATGGATAGAGGAAATGCTCTTCAAAAAAGGGCTAGATCAAATATTAAGCAGATGCATTAGAGAAGATGAAGTGCATGACATAATGCATGCCACTCACAATGAGCCATGTGGGGGACACTATGCTGCAAAAACGACAACCTATAAAATTTTGCAAATGGGGTATTATTGGCCAACACTCCACTAGGATGCCTATGAATATGTTTCACACTGTGATGACTACCAACGAATGGGGAATCCTACACAAAAAGAAGAAATTCCTCTCCATCCACAAATCTCCTTAGAAGCATTCGAGAAATGGGGATTTGATTTTGTTGGACCAATCAACCCACAATCAAATCAGAAAAGCTACATTCTAGTATGCACTGACTACTTTACAATGTGGACTGAGGTAGCAGCACTTGCTGCAGCAAATGAAACCAATGTGGCAAAATTTTTCACTGAGAAAATCTTCCACAGGTTGGGAGTCCCAAGAGAGCTAGTTTCTGATCAAGGCCCACAGTTTACATCAAATCTGATAGAAGACTTGCGTCGAAGAAACAATGTTAAGCACAAACAGTCCTCCTCCTATCACCCTCAAGCTAATGGTCAAGCTGAGGTAACCAACAGAGAGTTAGAAAGGATTTTGACGAAGACAATGAAACTCCACAAAAGAGATTGGGCAGATAGATTAAGTGAAGCAGTTTGGGATTATAATACCACATGGAAAACAACAACAGGCTTCACACCATATGAGCTAGTTTATGAAAAGAAAGTTATGTTTCCCATTGAATTTGAAATCAAGACATTGAGAATTGCAGCACATCTAAATATGCAACTTTTAGACATCCAATAGGAACGCATGCTACAATTAAATCAACTGGATGAGCAACGCCAGCAAGCACTTGGCCATAGTGAAATCATCCAATAGCAAAGGAAGAAGTGGCATGACACACACATAAAGCAGAAAAAGTTCAAGGAAGGTGACTGGGCACTACTTTATGACTCCAGGTTTCACACTTTCAAGGGAAAACTAACAACTATATGGCTCGAACCTTACATCATTGAAAATATCTATGACAATGGAGCTATTAGAATTACAATAATAGATGAAGAAAAGTTCCCCATGTTGGTGAATGGACATAGATTAAAAATCTACAAGACACCACTGTCCAAAGAATAATTCACAGACATACTCTACCAGCAAAGTCTAATGCTGATAGAGAGCATCGAATGTAACTGATATGTAGTTACTAAAAAAAACAAAGAAAAATAAAAGAAAATGAAATGAAAAAGAGCAAAATGAATTGAAAATGGAAAATTGAAAAATGATTCGCTCAAGCTTATCACAAGTGAATTGCAGGAAATCATACATCCCCATGAAGAACCAGCATGCATATTACAAATAGATCAAATCAAGTGAGCCAGAAAATATTTAAGCACTACAAAAATCAGGCGAGCCAGCTATCTGTTCAAGCGAGCCAGAAATCTAATCAAGTAAGCAAAAAAGAAAAAAAAAATCAAATCAAGCGAGCCAGCCATGTATTCAAGTGACCTAGAAAATTATCAAGCACTACAGAAATCAAGTGAGCCAACCATGTATTCAAGTGACCCAGAAAAAATCATGCACTACAAAAATCAAATTAGTAGATGCATCAAATATTTCGAACTCAATACAGAGCGTAAGAGCAAAGTCAAATCACAATTTGACACAAAAATCAAAGCATGCAGATACAACATTTTCAAAAGAACCGGCTAAAAGAAGGAAAACACATGTAATTACTAACATGCCTAAAATAACTACAGACAATGCAGAAATATACTAAAGATTACAACTCCCTTGAAATCAAGCCACGTCATGCACTCAGGTATGCTAAGCATAACCAGGTAATCCCTAAAACTCTTTGTTTTATTTTCAAGGTCAAATCATCATCCCACAAAATGGTCATTTCTGAAGTTGAGGACAACTTTTAAGTTAAATTGGCGGCAAGGTTCAGATTAACTCACAAAATCATGATTACCCACCTTCGGCATGTTAGAATAACAATCTCTTCATCTAGCCACCATATTTCCCAATGATAAGAGTAGAAGTGCAATGCACAATTATGGAAAGAAATGAAGGGATCAATAATGGAAAGGAATGTGTAAGATGGCAAGTACAATTCTAAATGATCGAGAGAGGTGTGTGAGAACAGCTAAATAAGGCAGCATAGTCTACAAAAAGACCTAGTTTTGCAATACGATCTTTCCAGAAGAAGGAAAAATGAAAGTTCGCGTCGTCACTTGGCCAACAAGCTGCCTTTGAACCTGTGAATCAATCTCGGTCAGTTGAGGTAAGTCAACGACACTCAAAGTTTTTCATTTTGTTGATTATCACAGAAAATTCAAGATGACAAAGGAGTTCAAAAAGAGTGAACCAGCGAATCACAAATCCATTTATGAAAACCTAAGGGTTTTATCAATCCTCCGTAATGCGGGCTGGATGCCCTTCATCTCAGGGCTGAGAGGGTCTAATACAGAGGTGTCTTTAGAATTCGCAATAAACTTGAAGCACATCAAAGATGAGCAGTTCGTCACCTGGGTTAGGGGTCTTCATATTAGATTGGATGAGGAGGCAATTGAAAAATACACAAGTCTACCCATGGGTCTACACTGGGCTAGGAAAGACAGGGAAGCCAACTAGAGTGCAAAGGCAATTTTCTTCAGACTTGGAGAATTTTATGAAGAAGACAAAAATGGAGTCAAGAGGGTCACTATGCCAGCACCTTGGGACGAAGTAACTGCTGTCGTTCAAAAATGTGTAACATGTACAGGGAGGTTGAGCTATGTCCCTCTATTCCACTTCTGAATTCTAGATCTTCTGAGGCATAGGAGCCATATCACACCAAACAACAACATCAACATCCCTTATTATCTTCTCCTGTCTTTGGGAGAAATGAGCAAAAAAGTAGTTGAAGGAAAAGAGGATGCATTATCGCACCATGGGCTAATCAAGTTGATAATTCGTGAAGAGTTAACAGTACAGGTTCTAGAACTTTCATGGGAGGAGTTTGTGGTAATCTCAGCAGACGATGTGCAGAGAATGAGGGGTGCACCTAATGTAGGCAGGCCCCTAGCTTCAGGGACAAAGGAAAAATCCACTTCCATATCAGGAGCTAAGAGAAAAATCGACCTGGACAACGTGGCCGATACCCTGATGAAAATTAATCATTCAAGAGATGGCTCCCACCAAAAGGAATCAAGGGTTTCCACCAGCGAGCAAGGGCCAAAGCGGCGAAGCAAAAGGTTCACATAGCCACCCAAAATCAAGCATGAAAAGGAGGTAGAAAGGGAGCCCAGCCCAATAATTCAGGATGTATCTGATGATGATGATGATTGTGTAATGTCCCTTGTTAGGAATGTTATTAAAATGGTAATTTTTCACTTTTTTTTCCTAGTTCGACCTTTGACTAGTTTTGATCTCTAGGTCCCAAATTTGCCCCAAATGATCCCAAATATTCTAAGAACATATATGAATGAGATTAGAACATAAATATGTGTTTTAGTAATGCCTTTGGACCTTTAAAATACTTCTTCAAATACTCTTCCAATTCTGGCCAATGTAGGGAACTTTACTAGTAATTTTCCTTTGACTAGTATTGGTCTTTAGGTCTCGAATTGACTCCAAATGCCTTCAAATATTCAAGGAAGGTGTATGAATAATATTAGGACTTGAATATGATTTTCAAGTATGACATATGGCCACCAAAATACCTCTTCAAACTCTCTTAAGATTCTGGACCAAGTATGCAATTTTACTAGTAATTTGGGGTTCAAATCCCCCTGGGGTAAGTACTGAAAATGGATTCCCAAATGGCTCCAAAGCCACTCAAATTTCTGAAAAGAGGTAGGGAATGTATTAAGTATGTTATGAAGGTCTCATGTGCACAATTAATTGATTATTATATCTGTTCCAACCCTCTCCCATTCAACTGCAAAAATCACCAATTCGACCCTTGGGGAAATGGCACTATTTCTTCTCCCAATGCAATTAAGCTAAGTAAAAATACTTCAAATCCTCAAGTACAGTACATGAAACTTAAAAAATACATCCATGGAAATCTAGTAATCACAAATGCATCAGAGAATCATCCATTCATTCGAAATCATCATCAATACATTGGTTCACAACAAGGTAGTGGGGAAATGGCATTGTTCTTCCATTAAAAATGAGATTTATACATTTCTACTTGGAATTTCGACCTGAAAATTTTTGGAGATGAAGAACAGAGTATTTACTTCATATTAAAAAAGAAATGGGGCATTAGAATCTCCCCCAAAGAGTACAATAGCTCACTAAAAACACCTTCCCTCAAGGATCAAGAATATGCCATCAAAACTAGAAATGGTTGAAGGAGTGAGCTGCAATAGAAGAAACCATGAGCTGCCCCATAGCTTACACCTACAAATAAAGAATTCATTAAAGCTCCAAATGATAGGTCTGAATGGTCTTTCCAATTACCAACTTGGATGGGAATCTTTCACCCTTGAAATTGGCTAAGGCAAGAAACTAGTCATCCACTAGCTCTCCCTCTTCACAAATGCAATTGCAAATTCTACAGATGATCAAAAGCTGGTTTCATTATTTTTTATTGAAATTTATAAAGTTCTAATGTCCTCCATGGGTCGAATTCCTTCCAAGAGACTCATGCCAACTCAAGTTGGGAAGAGATTCCAAAGAACGCCACTTGTACAACAATTCCTAGTCTCCCACTTCCACCAAATCACATGTGGAAGCATATTAGCTGCCCTAACACCCTTAAGCACCCTCTTGGAGTCTATTTTTATCCCTGACATGTCATATATGTCATATGTCAGCCTTCAGGTCTGATTTGTGTCATAGGTGTCATAGCATCTTCATCATTGTTGTCATAGAGCTAGGGAATCTAGCCCAAGCGTCTCACTAGCTCCAAATTGCTTCTTCCTCTTCCATGGGAGTTACGCTTCCTCTATATTTAAACCTTGGATGATTCATGCCATGAATAATACCTTTTGGACTCCCCCAATTATGTTACCATTCACCTTGAATTTGAATTGGTGAGAGAATGATGCCAAGTGTAGTGGGGAAATCTACCCATATGTGGGTCCCACTTCCTCCATGTGTCTTCATGATCAAATGCCACTTTGATTTTCAATTGTATATATTTATTTAGGTCCTTTATTAAATATTTATTCCATTCTAATGTTCAAACATCATTTATTATCCCCATTATTTCAAATCCCAAAGCTTCCACCCCAAACCTAGGAAACTAGTAATTTTCCTCCTTGGCAATTATTTGAACTTTAGCATCAATTTGACAAACTCGATTGAATAGGGACAATGTGATTAGGCCATTGTGACCCAATGCCAAATTTGGGACATTACAAATCCTCCCTTCCCAATATTCCTTGTCCTCAAGCAATTTTAAACATGGGTGTTGAAGAACCTGCTTTCTATATAATTCTTTGAAGTTGTCATTGAATTGCCCAACCTTGAGTCTTTGAGTTTCCATGAAGATTTTAGAGAGGAACCACCATGCTTGCTGCTGCACTACTCTGATTAAAATCACTTTATTAAGTGGGGAATCCATCTCCCATACTGCTTGCTTCCCAAAAAAAATGAAACCAATGAGACAAAAATTATTCCAGGGTCCCATTGTTTGTATTGCACCCCAACAACTAAGAGTGCTCTCCAACCCACACCATTAGATAAGAGGATTCCTAGATCCCATTTTCTTGTATGCATTCTTCCAAACATCATGAGTACCAAATATATATCATCAAAGTACATAACAACATAATGAAAATGTACATCAAAGATATGCTTCATCAAAGAGTCATGAAAGTGCTTATACCTCCAAGCAAGTAGACCACCATTTTTCAAGTGCATACAAGCTTCAAGTGACCAATCAAATCTGCTCCAATGACATAGGTGAGGATCCCATGTCCTATAATGCTTCTCCAAAAGGATGTGATATGCATCAAAATATTCAGCCATGTATTCTTTCATCTAATAAGTGAATGAAGAATCTCCACTAAAATCTGAACCAAATAATAAGCAGAAAAAACAAGGAGACTTCAAATGACTCAAAGAAGTCTCACCCATACATCCATGAATGTGAGAATCATAAAAATATAACAAAGTATGTGGCTGCCAACAAAAATGTTCTCCAATCATAAATCTATTCTCCCAAGTGTTGGATGAAGTTCCTCCAACATCAAAAGAATCAAATGTTGAGCAAGAAAAACCATGATTCTTCAAGTGACTCAAATGCATATCATAGGTGCATCCATGTAGATTTGCATTATCATAAAGTGACAAATAATGTTGCTGCAAATGTGAATAAGAATGTGCTCCAACCATGTCATCATAAAAGGTAAATATAGGAGTTCCATACTCCTCATGTGGCACCATCAAAAAGAACCCTTTCACCCATACTTCATTGAGACTAATAATGCAAAACATGGAATTGTAGGATGTAGGAGAATGAGCTAACTCACCCAAATGATCAAAAAGTGCAGAATTTTCATCATGGGAAGGATCCATGTGGTTAGTATCATGCAGCTTTTTCAAAAGTGGGAAACCTTTGTCATAGATTGGTTCCAATGTAGAGGAATCATGCTCTTCTTTAAAAATTGCATAAGCTTCATCAAGAGACAATTCAAGTTCCTCTTCCACCACATCAAGTGCTTGGATCTCTTCAAGTTTATCTTCAAACAAATTAAGCACATTCAAATTCCCACATTTCTCATGATCCACCATGTCATGAGAATCCTCCAAATAATCTACCATTTGACAATCTGAAACATAGGAGGAAAAACAAGTATCTTGCAACTTTCCAATAAGCTGCTCATTTTGAATTGTGATCTTATGAATATCATCATTATTCTTCAAGTACGCATCATGTAACAATTCATTAAGCTCAAACAAATGGTTTTTATCAAAAAGAAAAGACATGAAATTACCTTTGATGTGGCACATTGCTCATTGAATCTTCTCCATGTCTTCAAGGAAGGATGTTTCCTCCAATGAAGTAGCTCTCCAACAAGAATTTGACACCAATGCTTGAGTGTCATGGAGAATGCTGAGGGACTCTTGGATCTTATTTTCATTCATCTTTAAGGACCCTTCAAGAAAATGAGGGTCTTGCAAATGAACCTCCTCATCTTCTTCAATTTTGCTTGGACCAACTTCATGAAGCTCAAGTGGTGATGGGGAAGTTGATCTTGGTTCTTCTCCAACTGCTACAAGGTCTTCATTATCATGCTTAATAGAACTTGGGCTTTCAGCAACACTTTCAAAAGTGATCTCTATGTCACCAACATAGAGGTGTGAGCACCCATCAGTAGGTACTCCTTCATAGTTTAAGCATCCATCAGTAGATGCTCTTTGGTTCATGTCTAAGCTAGAAGGTGTCTCGAAATGATCTTCCATATTTTTAATAGAATCTTCTTCATGCTCTTGTGATGTCTTTTCATTTTTATCCTTCAAGCAAGATGATGCATTTTTCCCCTTGTTTTCCTTATGATCAATATCTTTGGAATCTCTTTTTGAAGAATTCCCAAAAGCTCTCCTCAAGTGGGACATAATTTCATGCACACATGTATGATACTCACTCCAAGGTTCTTTACAAGAAGGACATAAACCTTTCTTTACTAACTCCACATCTTCATGTTTGGGCCTATTTTCAAAAACATGTTCAGCAAAGTACTCAAAAGACATGGCATTTTGTGTATTTTTGCTAAAAGCAAGATATTCTTGATATTTTTGATATTGTTGGGGCAAGGTTTTATATTTTGCTCTCCATCTTTGGAACTCACTCATAGAATTATCCTTGGTTGGTGTGACACACTCATATTCATCAGATTTAAAGTCATAAGACTAATCTTCATTTCTCTTGAAATTGTAAGAAGTGTTGCATGATGGCATCTCTTCCTCGTACCATTCACATTCTGCTTCATATTGATCATAAGCATCTGCATATTCCTCATAAGAATTGTACTCATAGGATTCATCATAATAGTAAGACATGGCTTCCTATTATTCTTGAATGTATGTACCTAATCCACAGGTGCAAGGACCATGCTCTGATACCACTGTAATGTCCCTTGTTAGGAATTTTATTAAAATGGCAATTTGCCACTTTTTTTCCTTAGTTCGACCTTTGACTAGTTTTGATCTCTAGGTCCCAAATTTGCCCCAAATGATCCCAAATATTCTGAGAAGTTATATGAATGAGATTAGAACATAAATATGTGTTTTAGGGATTCCTTTGGACCTTTAAAATACTTCTTCAAATACTCTTCCAATTCTGGCCAATGTAGGGAACTTTACTAGTAATTTGCCTTTGACTAGTATTGGTCTCTAGGTATCGAATTGACTCCAAATGCCTTCAAATATTCAATGAATGTGTATTAATAATATTAGGACTTGAATATGATGTTTAGAGATGATATATGGCCACCAAAATACCTCTACAAACTCTCTTAATATTCTGGACCAAGTATGCAATTTTACTAGTAATTTGGGGTTCAAATCCCCCTAGGGTAAGTACTGAAAATGGCTTCCCAAATGCCTCCAAAGCCACTCAAATTTCTGAACAGAGGTAGGGAATGTTTTAATTATGTTATTCAGGTCTCATGTACACCATTAATTGGTTATTATATCTGTTCCAACCCTCTTCCATTCAACTGCAAAAATCACCAATTCGACCCTTGGGGAAATGGCAATATTTCTTCTCCCAATGCAATTAAACTAAGTAAAAATACTTCAAATGCTCAAGTACAGTACATGAAACTTGTAAAATACATCCATGGCATTCCATTAATCACAAATGCATCATATAATCATCCATTCATTCAAAATCATCATCAATACATTGGTTCACAACAAGGTAGTGGGGAAATGGCATTGTTCTTCCATTAAAAATGAGATTTATACATTTCTACTTGGAATTTCGACCTGAAAATTTCTGGAGATGAATAACAGAGTATTTTCTTGATATTAAAAAAGAAATGGGGCATTATAAGCTCCCTTAAAGAGTACAATAGCTCACTAAAAACACCCTCCCTCAAGGATCAAGAATATGCCATCAAAACTGGAAATGGTTGAAGGAGTGAGCTGCAATAGAAGAAACCATGAGCTTCCCTTAAACCTGCAAATAAAGACTCCATTAAAGCTCCAAATGAAAGTTCTGAATGGTCTTTCCAATTACCAACTTGGATGGGAATCTTTCACCCTCGAAATTGGCTAAGGTAAGAAACTAGTCATCCACTAGCTCTCCCTCTTCACAAATGCAATTGCAAATACTACAAATGATCAAAAGTTGGTTTCATTATTTTTTATTGACATTTATAAATTTCTAATGTCCTCCATGGGTCAAATTTCTTCCAAGAGACTCATGCCAACTCAAGTTGGGAAGAGATTCCAAAGAACGCCACTTATACAACAATTCCTAGTCTCCCACTTCCACCAAATCATATGTGGAAGCATCTTAGCTTCCCTAACACCCTTAAGTTCCCTCTTGGAGTCTATTTTTAGCCTTGACATGTCATATATGTCATATTTCATCCTTCAGGTCTGATTTGTGTCATAGGTGTCGTATCTTCATCATTGTTGTCATAGAGCTAGGGAATCTAGCCCAAGTGTCTCGCTAGCTCCAAATTGCCTCTTCCTCTTCCATGGGAGTTACACTTCCTCTATATTTCGACCTTGGATGAGTCATGCCATGAATAATACCTTTTGGAATCCCCCAAGTATTTTACCATTCACTTTGAATTCGAATTGGTGAGAGAATGATGCCAAGTGTAGTGGGGAAATCTAGCCATATTTGGGTCCCACTTCCTCCATGTGTCTTCATGATCAAATGCCACTTTGATTTTCAATTGTATATATTTATTTAGGTCCTTTATTAAATATTTATTCCATTCTAATGTTCAAACATCATTTATTATCCTGATTATTTCAAATCCCAAAGCTTCCACCCCAAACCTAGGAAACTAGTACTTTTCCTCCTTGGCAATTATTTGAACTTTAGCATCAATTTTGATAAACTCGATTGAATAGGGACAATGTGATTAGGCCATTGTGACCCAATGCCAAATTTGGGACATTATAGATTGGGTAGACCAGGACTAGCCAACCACACCTGAAGAACATGGTGATGACCAATGGAACCCCGCTGGTCAAGATGTAAACCCTGCTGATCAAAATATAAACCTTGGAGTAACTTACTAGCTAGCTGAAGCACTGATAGAGTTGGAAAAGGTCAAGGAAGAGTTGGTAGCATTAAAGATTGAGGCAAGAATTCAGAGAAGCCATCCAATGTTGAAATATTGTAACTTCAAAGAATATTATATTTGTATATTATTTATTCCGGAGATGTTCCATACCTCCGATGTGATTATACTATAAATCCGGAGATGTTTATTCCTCCGAGTTGGGTGTGGTAACTAGGGTTCTTAGACCCACCATGTGGGGGTCGGCCCAGTCAGTTATAATGGGGTATTTAACCTAATGGTTAAATACGATCCTACATGTACTTGTGTAAAATACGTATCAGAGTAGTGTATAAATAGAGGAGGTGTGTTCCTCATTTGATACACTCACACACTTGAGGATAGCGCACTTGTGGAGGGGAGGTCTTCTATTGTGGAGGAGGAGATCATGTCTCAGGGTTACATCTTTGTATATTGCTGGTCATCTATATTGAGGAAGCTTTGCTGGGTTTTCTACCCCATGAGGGTTTCCCAGGATAAATCTCTGTCTCTTGTGTTTATGCTGTGCTTGTTGTTTCTTCAGTGATCCTGTATATGCTATTATTGTGAAATGGAATGTAATGCTGCTATTTTCTGTCTTAGCATATTGAATTTTAACATGGTATCAGAGCTAACCTGAAGGAATACAAGGTATGGCACTAAAGACACTTGCTTAGTTACAACAATTTGAAGGTTAGGGTTTTACATAGCAAAAACCAGTCATCGTAGCACTTTCGCTATAAATCCATTTTGGCGAAGTTTTCGGATCTGAAATTGTTACAGGACGAAGATTAAATCTCCAGATCTGAGTCAAAATCAGGTGACCTTGGGAAAAAGGTCATATCTTGGGATAGGAAGCTCCAAATGAAATTTCGTAAAAAGTGACAGGTAGTACACAGTCTGTACTATCTCAGAAAACTTTTTCAGAGGCCGAAGTTGAACCAGTGACACGTGGCACTCCGTACAAGTTCACCCTCCTGTATTATCCTATAAACAGGTCATGTTGCGACACTTGGCATAAATCTCTCTCAGAGAGTCCAATTGAGGTCAGACCTGTCAGGATGGAAAGATAACAGGCTGAGATACCTCAGAAAAGTTTTTCAGAGGCCGAAGTTCAAATAGTGACACGTGGCACGCCGTACAAGTTCGCTCTTCTGTTTTATCCCAAAACAGGTCATGTTGCAACATTTGACATAACTCTCTCTCAGAGAATCCAATTGAGGTCAGACCTGTCAGGATGGAAAGATAACAGGTCAGGCTATCTCAGAAAACTTTTTCAGACCCTGTGGATTGAAAAGTTTGGAGTTACACCAGAAACAATCAGGTACATATTTCTGTCAAAAGATAATTATTTTTGAGTACCTTCATTCATGGCTTCCGGAATTTAGGGCTTTGAAGAAAGTTGGAATTTTTGTAAACGGAGACCACGACTGAATGCTACTCATCAAAATAGAAATTTAGAGACCAAGATCAGATTTTTTGGTTGGGTAGAAGGCCGGGCTTGATCAAACCCTAGTGCGGGACTTTGATCAGAAAAGTGGAAAATTAGGGCTTCTGTAAAAATGGGAATTTTTGAAATCTGTGACCATGGCTGGAAGCTCCTCAGAAAAATAGAAGCTTAGAGCTTTGGATCAAACATTTTGATTGGGCAGAAGAGTGGGATTCACCAAACCCCAGTTCAGGGTCACGTCCAATGAATCCGGAAGTTTCAAAGGCAAAATTGAGGAGTGAAACTTTGCAGTTTTCAAATTCTGAATATATCAGTTTGATCAGCTCATCAAGGCGCATATTTCTATCCTTTCGGAAGTTTGAAATTCAAAGTTTGAATTTTTGGGGTTTCTCTGACAAACCCATATCCAGCTCCAGGTCCCGTTCTTGCAAATCAAGTGGATAGGGTTAATCCTAGAAGAAGATGGATTGGTCACCTGCATAAGTGAAGGAGTTACTGTTTCAGAGGGAGATGAGTCTAAGGCTTTACATAAGGAGATTACAAGCGATCTCGACAGGTATGACTCATCGAGGTATGTTTTGAGATTTGTTCATGATTAAGTTTATGGTATGTTTGTCTTCATGTTATTACGGTTAGTACAATCTTGATTTTAGATTTGTTGTATCACCTTAACAAAATTATGAATGCATGATAGAAGATATTCATTGGTTAGGGTGTTGACACTTATGATTGTACTAATGCATTATGATGTTGTGTGAGGTTGATGTTGTCTACTAACAAGATACAGGTACATCACAAAAGACAAATCAGGCTCCATGACCATGAAAACATGAAGACAAAGACTCATCCATAATCTTTGTTCTACTTACGAGGTATGTATGACTTTGTTATATTATGCTTAACCTATGAGACATGCAGGTTCTAGCTCAGGATCTCTAAATCATTGAAGAGATTGTTTAGGTATGTTGTACATAACCAAGTAGGTATACTAATCCAGGTATGTTTCCCATGAATCTTACCTTGTGTTAGGATCCCTTATATAAGTATACTTGGAATGATTGGTTATGCTTATTCATAAAGTTAGTAATCAAGGGATTATGCATATTATATCTTTACTGATGATATGCATGAGTAAAAGAAGACTTCCCTGAAATCTTGAATACTAATGTTTATTAACTATAGTCATGACTATACATTTTCAAGATTATTTAGTACTATAATGTTTTGATAGCATTTAGAATATACTAATGAGTGTATGTTTGTGTATGAGATCATGAGGATGACTCTTGAGCATGCACAGTGGTACAGAATGAATAGAAGTTCAAAAGACATACAGAAGATCAAGCGGGAGGCAGCCACACAAACATAAAAGATAAGTATTTGAGTTGTTATTTGAAATAGTAATGATATTGCCTGTAATAGGTTGTATGCATATTTGTATTCCTATAATATATCATGCTGAGTGTAAATATTCATAGAACATTGAACAATATACTACTAATATGCATATGATTGGTAAGTTGGACAAACATTCCATTGTTGCTTGTCTAGAATGAAACCTCTTTGCTGACATGCTGAGAGTTGTGCACACTCTCGATAGTATGTTCTGGTAGAGATGGAAGGCATCTAGATAGCCACTGTATGCATACAGGATATGGGAAAGTGTTGTGCCAAAGTATTGGTCAAAATAGTTGCATCACTATGTAAATGATATCTGTATGCATAATAGGTTTTCATGTCAATATGATTTGATGATTATGAAGTATTACTAATCATGTACTTAATTTTGATTTGTAGGAAAGGTCATGAAGAATGATGGACACCGTACAAGTGGTGGATGTTCAAACAAGAAGATTTACAAATCAAACAAAATATAGAAGGCTCATGGCTAGAAGATTCTCTTAGAAAGGGGAAGAGAATCACGACAAGATGTTTGCTCCAAGTATGGTGTAATTAAAGAAGAAGTGTGAATCAGGTTCTGTATAGGTACCTAGGATCGATAATAAATTGATAAGCTTAATGATCACCATGGGTGATGTGGATCTCAACCTTTGCTACAAGGTTGAATATTATTTCTATACACAAATGACATGGATGCAAGAAGGAACTCACCACAAAGTTCGAATGATATTAAGGCTCATATTAGTAGACCCATCTAACGACAGATGGCACAGATAGATATGCAGAAGATCATTCAATGCAGAAATGAAAATGAAAGATCTCAAATTGACGCTTTACTTCCTAGGTCTGGAAGTATGGCAAGGCTCAGAAGGAATATTTCTCAACCAGGGAAAGTATGATGAGAAATATGACTTGAGGTGTTGGAATGGCCACTCTTATGGATTCCAACTTGAAGCTGTTAGGGGATAACTCATCAGAGTTAGTGGATATAACTCTGTACAGTCAAATTATTGGGTCATTGATGTATCTAACATATACTAGATTAGATATATGCTTTGTTGTGAACACCTTGAGTCAGTATCTAGTGGAAACTAGATGTGTTCACCTGATAGTTGCAAAGCATGTGATGAGGCGCATAAAGGACACGATAGAATTTGATCTATGCTATCTTGAAGATCATGACTTCAGATGGTTATTCAGATTCTGATTGGGCAGGAAGTGTATCAGACAGGAAGAACACATCGAGAGGATGTTATTGTTTGGGATTAGCCATGATCTCGTGGTTTAGCTGGAAGCAGTCTAGTGTGGCTCTCAGCACAAGCAGAATATATGGCTGCTTGCTCTGCTAGTTGTGAAGAAGTTTGGCTTCAGGATTGCTTGACTTAGAGATAGAACCAACTGTGATCCTATGTGACAAATAGAGTTGTATCAAGATGACATAGAATCCAGTGTTCCATGATAAGTCAAAGAACATAGGGATCTAACAAGATATGACACAGAAAGGAACTATAAAGTTTGAATTTGTAACAGGTTACCGATGTACTAACCAGACCTCTACCTCAAGTGAAGAAGTTACCAACATACTAACCAAGCCTCTGTTTCGAGTGAAATTTGAATACTTTCGAGACAAGCTTGAAAGGACCCTCCTCGAAAGGGGGAGTAGTATAGTCACTGATGATGAGATTGTCTCATCGAACAACAAGGTCGATGATGAGGTAACATGTTCTCTACACGTAGATACTTAGAAATATTTAGATTTAGGACTCGTATACTTAGAATACTTAGTTTTACTTATACATGCTTTTGATGTTATATGTATTAGTAAGAATACATGCTTTTGATGATAGATGTATTGATGAGAATACATGTGGGGATTGTATCATCCTTGAACACATGTTCTAAAGTGAGCCGTAGACGTATGGTCTCCGAAAATGAAGTCCTTAGTGGACAGGTAGGGATTGTATCATCCCTGGACTTCGGTCCCTGAATAGATCCGTAGACGTATGGTCTCCGAAAATGAAGTCCTTAGTGGACAGTTGAGGGGATTGGATCATCCCTGGACTTTCAGTCCTAAAGAGAGCCGTAGACGTGAGGTCTCCGAGAATGAAGTCCTTAGTGGACAGTTGAGGGGATTGGATCATCCCTGGACTTTTAGTCCTAAAGAGAGCCGTAGACGTGAGGTCTCCGAGAATGAAGTCCTTAGTGGACAGTTGAGGGGATTGGATCATCCCTGGACTTTCAGTCCTAAAGAGAGCCGTAGATGTGAGGTCTCCGAGAATGAAGTCCTTAGTGGACAGTTGAGGGGATTGTATCATCCCCAGACTTAGGTCCCTGAATTGATCCGTAGACGTGAGGTCTCCGAGAAGTGGGGATTGTATCATCCCCGGACTTAGGTCCCTGAATTGATCCGTAGACGTGAGGTCTCCGAGAAGTGGGGATTGTATCATCCCCGGACTTAGGTCCCTGAATTGATCCGTAGACGTGAGGTCTCCGAGAAGTGGGGATTGTATCATCCCTGGACTTAGGTCCCTGAATTGATCCGTAGACGTGAGGTCTCCGAGAAGTGGGGATTGTATCATCCCCGGACTTAGGTCCCTGAATTGATCCGTAGACGTGAGGTCTCCGAGAAGTGGGGATTGTATGATCCCCGGACTTAGGTCCCTGAATTGATCCATAAACGTGAGGTCTCCGAGAAGTGGGGATTGTATCATCCCCGGACTTAGGTCCCTGAATTGATCCGTAGACGTGAGGTCTCTGAGAAGTGGGGATTGTATCATCCCCGGACTGCGGTCCCTGAATTGATCCGTAGACGTATGGTCTCCGAGAAGTGGGGATTGTATCATCCCCGGACTTCGGTCCCTGAATTGATCCGTAGACGTATGGTCTCCGAGAAAGTGATTTTTGATGTGGTTACTTGTATCGGTAGGATACATGTATTGATGACATGATTACTTGTATCAGTATGGATACTTGTATTGATGATATGTATACTTGTATTGGCATGAATACTTGTACTAATGATGTGGATACTTGTATTGTTATGGATACCTGTGTTGATGACGATGCTGACGATCATGTGATGATGATACTGATGATCGTGTGATGATGATGCTGATGATCGTGTGATGACGATGCTGATGATCGTGTGATGACGATGCTGATGATCAAGAGATGATGATGCTGATGATCGTGTGATGACGATGTTGATGATCGTGTGATGACGATGCTGATGATCGTGTGATGACGATGCTGATGATCGTGAGATGACGATGCTGATGATCGTGTGATGATGATGCTGATGATCGTGAGATGACGATGCTGATGATCGTGTGATGACGATGCTGATGATCGTGAGATGATAATGCTGATGATCGTGTGATGACGATGCTGATGATCGTATGATGACGATGCTGATGATCATGTGATGACGATGCTAATGATCGTGAGATGACGATACTGATGATCGTGAGGATCCAGATGTTGATGTTGTTGTAGTTGTTCGAGTGCTACAGAAGATAAAGACTCAGTACTGAAGATGTTGATGTTCCAGTACTGAAGATGTTCCAGTAACTGCTTGAGTTACTGATGATGTTGAGAAAGCTTCCAATGATTTATAGATGTATCATGTATGATGTTGATGACTCCTTGCTCGTGCAGATACTGTTATAATATCCTTCTCGTTAAGGGGGAGTGTTGAAATATTGTAACTTCAAAGAATATTATATTTGTATATTATTTATTCCGGAGATGTTCCATACCTCCGATGTGATTATACTATAAATCCGGAGATGTTTATTCCTCCGAGTTGGGTGTGGTAACTAGGGTTATTAGACCCACCATGTGGGGGTCGGCCCAGTCAGTTATAATGGGGTATTCAACCTAATGGTTAAATACGAGCCTACATGTACTTGTGTAAAATACATATCAGAGTAGTGTATAAATAGAGGAGGTGTGTTCCTCATTTGATACACTCACACACTTGAGGATAGCGCACTTGTGGAGGAGAGGTCTTCTATTGTGGAGGAGGAGATCGTGTCTCAGGGTTTCATCTTTGTATATTGCTGGTCATCTATATTGAGGAAGCTTTGCTGGGTTTTCTACCCCATGAGGGTTTCCCAGGATAAATCTCTGTCTCTTGTGTTTATGCTGTGCTTGTTGTTTCTTCAGTGATCCTGTATATGCTATTATTGTGAAATGGAATGTAATGCTGCTATTTTCTGTCTTAGCATATTGAATTTTAACATCCAACCTCACCAGCACCCCCTTTGTTTGTACAGGAGAAAACCTAGATATTGAAGATGTAGCACGTAGGGGAATTGAAGCTGGCAGAACAACAAAATGCGACACTGAGGGAGAAATTGGGCCAAGCTCAGACAAAATTGGCTCAAAACGACCAGAAAATCCAACAATTAGAGGACACATTGACTGCCACTACAAAAATCTGTGATGAAATATTGCAACTCGGACCCCCGTCCACAATCTATATGCTCTACTTAAAGGAAAAGTGGGGAAGGTTCCAGCTGCAGAGGTTAAAACAAGGTCTATCTGTGGAATTGAACACTACAAGGGAATTTGTGGACACTTCTCTGGACTGCACAGAGTTGGAAAAGGATCAATTGTGCAAATTCTTCTTATACAACTTTGTGGTGCCAAGAACACCTAACTGGTCACCTAATCCATACTTAGGCGACTTCCAGCTAAGAGCATTATGCTCCTGGATGAACCACGAGGTAGAAAGGGCACAAGATGATCATATATATCTTGTAGAGAAGTGGAAAAATCCATTGTGGATTAGGGCCGAGGCATCTCACCCTGAAAAGGTAATGTAGGCCCACCAAACTATCACCACTAATGAAGAGTTAATTCCTATCTTGCTTGAAAAACAATAGGAGGCCATCAATGATAGGTGGTCAAGGATTGGAGATGATTTGAAGAAGAAGGAACCTCATTCCCTTCTTAGACTAGAAGCTGCTCTCGTTAAAGCTAAGCTATATAGAGAATCCTTTATCAAGAATCAGCTCAGATGGATTCGCATGAAGCTAAATCCTCCATTTTCCTTCCTCTAATTATTAAAGAGCGGATTAATAAGGAAGAAGAGAAAAGAACATGGGCCAGGGATGACCAGAGCATGGGTTACTACAGGAAAGTAGGGACTCCCAGAATGGTTGCATGGGACATCAGAGAAGATATCGAAGAGCCGAGTGTGTCACCCAAGGATGGGTGAATCCTTCAAGCATGGGGGAGATGATGAACCCAAATTATAGGTATCCTATAGCCTTTTTGCCACAGTAAAGCACAAGATATGGTGAAGGAAATACACCTATTTTGTCGGAAAATGTATTTACTTTGATTATTTAATAAGGATGTTTAGAGATTATTCTTTTTATGTTAAAATCATTTTTCTACGTGCTAACCCTGGAATGACAAGGCATAAATAGGGTGTGAAGGTCTTGACGTATCAACGAGAGTCAAAGCTTGAGATTGCAGATAACAAAGGGACTCAACACTCATATCTCCCTGAGTTCTAGAGAAGCCCTGATTAAGAGGATCGACATTTATGATCATAGACTAGGTTAGAGTTAGAGACATATATATATGGACCTCTTGTTTAGCGAGGGGGTACTGTTCCTATTTTGTAGAATCAGTCGTTTATGCATTTTTGGACTGCAAAGATAGTTTGTGTTAAAGACTTTTCCTGAACCATGAAGTTACTATTTTAGTAAGAAAACTGATGTTACTTTCAAGCCTACATTTATAAGTTTTCCATACTCCCGAGTATGGGTTGGGGAGGGCCCCTCCAACACGTAAGTCAAGAGCTTTACTCTCTTTCCAGGTATTTTCCATATGTGGTGTGCATTGATTTAATCCCTAACGTATTTGGAAGTATTTTGATGGCATTTCAATAACGTGGTTTTATTTCAATAATTAAGCGATCATTTTGATTGAGCATAATATCTGTAGTTGGTTACAGCGCATTTTGTAGTTTGGTAAAACTCTTTCCATAGTCCTGTAGCTACATTCTGCGCAAGCATATTTTGACATCTGTTTTCATGCACTCTTATGTTA